>CAUYSK010001874.1:0-21833 GCA_963575035.1 Avahi laniger
CCAAGTTAAAAAAGAAGAAAAATAAATAACAAATGCAAGAGAGAACTGAAAGTTGTTCAATCTCTCTGGAACAGAAAAAATAAAATCTAACCAGGCACTGTTTTTCTCTAGCCTATCATACTGAGAAAAGACGAAAAAGACTTAATATCCTCTGCTGGCAGTTCCAAGACAATTGGCACACACTACTGCCCGGAGTGTAAGTTGCTGAAGATTTCTGGAGGTATTTAAAAATACTGTTTAAAATTCTATTTCAGGAATACAAACGTTTCTAAGAATGTATTATAAGGAAATAAATTTGTACAACTGCATGTACAAAAATGTACTTGAGGGCAAAATTTAAAGTAGCAAAAATTAGAAAAAAAGCCACTTACTACTTACTAGCTTAGAATTATTAGACAAATTTTATGACATAATAGTTCTATGAAATAATATACAGCTACTAAAAATAATGATGTAAACGTGTGTATTTATAATACATGGAATGGTATTACTGCCATATTTTTTTTCAAAGAATAGTTGATACAGATTTATATTTGTTTAATGTTTTCTAACACATGTATCAACATACATATAGACAAAATTAGAAGTTTATATAGCAAGACATAAGATACAGATTTATTTTGTATTTTTAATTTGTGTGTATAACTATTCCAATTTTACTTCAAAACAGTTATTTCTGGTGTAATTAAGTAAAAGTTTTTTTAAAAAAATATATGGACTCACATGGACCAAAAATAAATTTTTAATGACTATTGGCATATTATATTAATTTATTGTCACATTGTATCTGAGGTTTCCAAAGCTATTCATTATTTTGAACTTCAACCAAATTTGAATATCATGACTGGAATCAGAGTCATTAGCCTTGATAGAAATCTGTGCTTGGGAGTCTATCCCTCAAATTAAAAGTTTCTAATTGTCAAATATCATCTCTAACATTTTACTACTGATAAAATTTGTAAATATACACTTTTACTAATGTGGAAAGTATATTACTTTTGTGTTATGTATGTTGCTTTTGTGTTATAAGTTACAGTAGTTCCCTTATAAGTTCCCTTATCCAAAAAGAATATGTTCCAAGACCCCTAGTGGATGCCTGAAACCTGGGATAGTTCCAGACCCTATATATACTATAGTATATATACAATTTATGTACTATAGTATATGAGGTCTGTCAGGAAAGTATCCAGCCAAGTAACCATTCTCGTTATATTAACAATGACTGGATACTTTCCAGACAGACTGATATACCCTCTATATACTACACATACATACTTAGGATAAAGTTTCATTTATAAATGAGGCACAATAAGAGATTAACAACGTAAGTAATAACATAGAACAATTATAACAACATGGTAGCATCACAACCCTTGCTTTTTGCGACCATTATTAAGTAAAATAAAGGTTCATTGAACACAAAGTTAATCTGATAACCCAGAGGGATGCTAAGTGGCTTATGGGCGGGGAGCGTAGACAGCAGTGGAGAAGCTGAACAAAGGGATGACTCACATCCCAGGTGGGACAAAGCAGGACGGTGCAAGATTTGATCACGCTCCTGAGAAGAGTGTGCAATTTAGAACTTGTGAACTTATTTATTTCTGGAGTTTTTCATTTAATGTTTCTGTATCATAGTTGATCATGGGTAACTAAAATTGTGGAATATGAATCTCCAATAAAAGGGAACTACTGTATAAGATACAAGACATAATCCTATTTGATCGATGTGATGCTATTTCTCTCGGTGTGGAGGTGCCTAATTTGCTGTGTGCATAACTATTAATGCTGAAAAGTTCCCATCCTTAACTTTGATTTCAAAGAGCATCGACAATTATTTAAATGTATACATAAAGTGGTATATCTGAGTTTTTTTAAAGTTCTATATAAAACCATTGTCTTCAAACATTCAATATCCTTCTGCTTTCCTTTAATTATCATGAGGAAATAAAGGTTTCTGGGGGGAGAAAAACACTTTATTATCAATAAGGGTGCTATAAGCATCTCTTGGTTCAATATGAACTCAGAATCAGACCAAAAGGGGAACAACAGAGGGAAATAACAAAGAAACAGCTGCCATGCCTACCCATTAGGTATACTTTTCCTGTATGAATTCGAAATTGTTTCAGAAAAATAAGATAATGCTCTTTGTAATAATTGTGGTCAGAGTGCATCACTAGCATTTAAGATTAGATTGAGATTTTCTTTCATAATTTTCTTTACAAAACAAGTCAATTAAAAAATAGGAATATCTTTACCATGTAATATGAATGAGTAGGTAAATAATGCCGAGTTTTATCTTATAAAGTATTAAAGTCATAATGCTGGTATTTGCACACAGCATATTCAAAGAGAAATGATCAAAGGTAAACTTATTTTTCTATTAATATGGGAGTAGTGAGAAGGAAAATATGACAATAGCTACTGTACAACTCATTTATAACTTGCATTCAATTGTCAATGTTTATTTTGGTTTTTTCACTTCATCTGCAATGTTTCGTTTGATTGATATCTGTTATCAGTGGATATATTTTAGTATGCAACACAGATTCACAGAACAAGACACAACTGCTGATATAAATATAATCAATTAAGGAAGATGGGCCTGTTATCAAATAAATTATAATAGAGGGTGAAGTGCAGCATTAAAAGTAGAGTAGAATGACTTATTTGCATTGCTTTGGTTTTCTTTTACCTAATTGCTTGGTCTAGTGGTTTTCAAACTTTAATATGCAGCAGAACAACTCCATATTAAAAAAAAAACTTGAATATTTGTTTTCTCAGAGGTCAGTGGGGTTCTCCATCAGAGTTTTTGACACAGTAGGTCTGGGATGAGGTCTGAGAATTTGCATTTCAGGTGCTGCTCTGAACCAGACTTTGAGATCTAGCATTTGAGTCTTTTAATGCATTCCCTCCCAATATATAATGCATTAAGTACTATATAATTCAATGACACTCAAACTGTCCATAAACTGTCTATAAAACAGCTTTAAAACTTCTTAACTGTTTGTCTTTTACTCCTAGTCCTCTTTCTTTTTTGAAGGTGTTAAAGAACATTAAATTTTAACATCAGTTAGGATGTTGAGTGAAAAACTACTCCAATTCTCCTGCCTTCTTTCTTGTGATTTACATAGAAGTTTAGGGAAATTCACCCAGATTGATAGATTAAAATCACTAATCTGGTTTTTAATCTAACAACTTTTAATCAGGCTCTACAATAGTAACATCATTGTTACTGAAGTAGCCAATTTTCTTAGCAAAAGTTGATTTAAATGAGAGAGGAAATGAATATAAATTAAATAAAAATAAGCTTCCAGACATAATTTAAAACTTTCTCCTGAATTGCATTGTCAGTTTTTCAGATAATCATAATGATTTCTATGAACAATATACTTAGACGTAACAGAGTGAATAGTCTAGGACAATATTTTACAAATAAAACTTCTAATCTGCCTTAAATGCTAAATTAGTTATACTCTAAATCTTTTCTTCTGTGGGTGTACTTGGCAGGCTTCTTGACTGTAAGTGGAATAAACCTCCTGTGGCTAACTTGAGCAAATGGAAACTTGCGGGGAGTATATTCCACAGATTTGAATCTACAAGGTGCAAACAAGATGGAAGCTCTCGACCAGTCTGCTGTGGATAATACTGCTGCCACTGCTTCCTGGACATTCACCGGGCCTTGACCACTCCACAGCTGTAGCTTGTCCTCTCTGACTACCCTCTATGAATTTGCTTCACTGATAAAGAATGAAAGTCCCAATGAATGGATCCAATTGGCCAAGCCCTGTCATAAACGAGTGTGCAAGATGCCAATGAGTGGGAGTGGGAATTGCCGACCTTCTGGTCTACTGTAGAGGGTGTTGGGGCTCTGCCTCACCTGTACGTGACTTTTTTCCAAACTGAATGGTTGCCTTAAACCCAAAATGACAAAATTTCACTATAACTGGAGTATTAAAAAAAAAAATTATTTCTGAACATTATTTCCCTGATGTGTCCATATCCAATCACTCACGTTTTCCTTGCTATCATATGGCACTTCATAGCTTATTAAAAATTTCATTAATAAATGTTATACATAAACATAAACTTATTAAATATAATCTTATTAAAATTCATTAAAAACTTTATATGGAAATTAAATACCATCATGTGACTTTACATCATCAGGGACGGGAATTTAGGGGAGGTGTTACTAGTTTTTGAGGGATTAGAAAACCAAAATCTAGAAAAGCTGTGGAACTCATTCATAAACACACAGATAAAATTTCCAATACAGAGAGGCAGCATCATGTAGCTCCTTTTGTATCAGAGCACACTGGTAAAACGTTTGGTTTAAAAAAATAATTGTATGCTTATTTCTTTTAGGAATGGTGCTGCATTTGTTGGGGTGCTTTTGAAAGCAAGTTACAGAAAACATAACTAGCACTGGCCTACACAGTGTAAACATTTATTATAGCACAGGACAAGTCTGAAATTGAGGTTACTGCAGGTTAGAAAACATACCAGCTCAACAGCGTCAAATACTCTTTTCTTCCTACCTTTTCGGCTTCTCCTCATGGTTGCGTCTTCAAGTATAAGGCTCACATATGACCCAACCCACAGGCATAAATTCACAAAACTTGTACATCTTTTACATTGAGAGACACTTCCCATGCATCCACAGTACTCTTCTCCTTATCAAACTAACGACCACAGGCTGGGCAATGCCTATGCCAATCACTGAAAAGGAAAATGAGATTATCTGGATTGGTTCAGACAATTATGCTCACTCTCCTGGGGCCAGAGAGGGACTGATCATTATGATCTAAAATAAAATTAAACTAACAAGGTTCTACTACAAAGAAAGGGATGGGGATGCCTGATGGATAGGCTATCAGGATGAATACAACAGACAGGTGCCTTCTACAAAAACCATGGGCTTCTATAAAGGCAAATTAACATTCAACCACAAAACATAGCTACACTAGGAAATGGACTTGTGTAGAAAAAAAAGTGGCCTCACGCTGTACCACGCAATTGAGACACTTGAAAATGTAGCATTTTAAATATTAAATGTCATTTGTAAATATATTTTAAGCTAAAAAAACTAAATTTGTAAGAGTTGTAGTTACTAATGAATTGCTGTGAACAGATACCATACTAAGCAAATTTACATGTATTATCTGATTTTAGTCTTAAAACAATCCCATATGGAGTATACTAATGCTCAGTTTACAAAAAAAGAAATTAAGGTTCTAAGAGTTCAAATAACTTGCCCAATATTATATAACTAGTGGGAAACTAAGCTACACTGAAATACCAATTTGTCCGATGTCAGATTTCTTAACCATGTTGTGGTATTTCCTTAAATGTACTGTGTAGCAAATCATAATGCATTGGAGACTATGTATATCTTTACATATGCAATAAGAATTATTTGTGCTTAAAGATGCGAAATGTTTTCTCTTTTTAAAAGATTTCTTATAAATGTATCACTAATTAGAAAAGTAGCTACATTTTTATTTTTATTATGACTTTTGTATTTCCATCCTTGTAAATTTGTTCAAGCCAAGAGCCAATTACAACATTCATGGCCACATACCATGAGATGTAAGCACCTACACATAGCACTGTTCTAGTCGTCATGTTGATTGTTACCTGTTGTCTCTGTAGTCTCCCTTGTGCTACTGTTCTGTAGGAATTGTGAATTTTTACTTTCAAGTGTTACTACTCTGGTGCATATTGATAGCCATTTTCAGTGTTTAGAGCACTTTTGAACATTTCCTGTAGGGCAGATCTAGTGTTGACACGTTCTCCTAGAGTTTGCTTGTTTAGGAAAGATTTTATTTCTCCTTCATTTATGAAATTTAGTTTTGCAGGATACAAAATTCTTACCTGACAAATATTCCCTTTAAGAATACTAAAGATGGGACCCCAGTGCCTTCTGCTGAGAGAAGTCAACTGTTAGTCAGTCTGATGGGTTTCTTTTAAGTTACTTGATACTTCCTTCTTGCAGCTTGTAGGATTTTCTCCTTCACTTTGACCTTGAAGGGGTCACTGATGACTATGTGCCTGGGTGATGTCCTACTTTGTTTTGTTTTAATAATGTGGGTTTTCCCCTGTCTGGCATTTAAATTTCATATTAGGAATGCTGGCATTTGTTAGATATTGATAGTGATTCACTTTTGAAAATAAACTTTCTTAATACTTTTTTCAAATTTCTGGAATACTTTAATTGAAGAGGACACTGAAAGAGTAAGACAAATTGTTTTTTAAAAAGCTGAAAAATAATCGCATGGGCCTTGTTTTTGTTTGCTCTAGATACAGGTTATATAGATTTTATTTTCCCCTACTTCTTAGAAAATATCTACCTTTGGGATTATGTTCCATTCTGTATATTTGCAAAACACAAGTCAAGGAAAAAAATACCGTTTATGGATTCATGTTTAAACACAACTTGAAGACTTGTTATTGCACATTTTTTCTTCAATTGTGGTAAAGAGCTAGCTAAAGAAAAGGAAGCAGCTGTTTCTTTGGTTTGATAGATAAAAAACCATTTATTTATTCATCCAACAAAAGTTAAATAAATGCACGCTATATGTCAGGAAACATAGCCTCCATTGTTGGTGGCTGTTGTCAAGTAGCTTTCACAGCTTTGAAAGCAGCTGAAGAACTAAGTACAGTATCAGTGTTTGAACAGAGGCAGCATTATCACACCCTTTCCTGACCAACTCAGCTCTACCTTGACTTGTCCACATTCAATGACTTTAGATGGGGCACATTCTCCTCCATCCTGATAGATAATTAATGTGTTGCAGTCCATGGGCCCCAATATAATTCATTAGCTCTATTAGCTTAGTCTTAGAATTTAGAATGTGTCAAGTGTCAAGCCCTGAGGTCTCATATAAAAAATTCAATTTCACAGAGAACAGAACTAGATGGCTCAGGCCCTCCTGTTTGAAGAAAGGATACGCAGATGAGAATTACGAAGGGAAGTTGGAAGTAAGGGATGGGAGGATCAAAATACAGTGTCAGAAACAATGCTTTCAGTAGTTTTTGTTCTTTCTAATCTATCAATTACTGTGAGGTTGTTAAAATCTTCCGTTATGATCATGGATGTGTCAGTTTCTTCACTGTAATGTTATAATTTTTTTTAGTTGCATGTAAGTTTCAAAATAGTCATGTTCCTGTTATATCTTTACTCTTATTTTTTGCTTTAATGCCTATTTTTCTGTAATTCATACACACCAGCTTTTACTGTGTCTTTTTTATATATTTGTTTTCTATCTCTTCAGCGTCAAATTTTCTTTGCTTTTAAATTTTACTTTTATCTTTTGTAAACAGAATGAGAAAACAAATTTTGTGCTAGAACAGTCTGAAAGTTTTTGGTTTTCAAAATTATGATGCATTTGAACACTCTTTGCTCTTGTGTTTGCTTTCTGTTTTTGTTTCTTTTCTCTTCCTAACATTGTATCACTCAAATTGGTTAAGTAGTCATTATTATTTATTTTTCTTCTGTCACTTACACACAATATTTGTATTATTTTAATGTGTATGTGCACATGTGATTAAATAAATCCACACTTAATCAGCGTCTCTCACTTCATTCTCACACAACTCAGATGTTTACAACATTCTAACACAAAACTATCTCATCCCTTCTCTTACATATTATTGCTCTTTAGCATTTTAGTTTTTGCTAGATCTTATTGATTCTTAATTACACTTAATTTTACCAAATAATCACTATTATTACATGTTTATGAGTTAATTAAACTTTTAAAAAATTTCAAAGAAATAATTTTATTATTTGTTTTTAAATAACAAAGTCTCACTCACATTTGCCCACTTGTCTGTTAAAGTCTTTTCTTCCTACCACTTCTGCGATCTCATTTCTTTCTTTAGGGGTCAATCCCCTTCTTTCTCAAATACATCCTTTGGTCATTCTTTGAGTAAGAGTTGTATTTCTTTCCCTGAAAATATGTTTATTTCATCTTCACTTTTGAATGATCATTTAAATAAGTATAAGGTTCTACATTGAAAATTATTTTTCCTGGTGCTTTGAAGCTATTATTCATGTCTTATAATTTTTTTCTATTTCACAGTCTGCAATCAGTTTAATTTTTCCATGTTTCAGAAATATTTTAAAGAAACTTTGATCTGTGATTGTATGGTTTCAATGCCTAGCCTAGGTGTAGCTTTATTATTATTTATGGAATTTATGAACCTGAAAAATTCTCATTTGTATTTCCTTTGAGTATTTTTTCTCCCTCATATGCTCTTTTTTATCTTTCTGATATTCCTTTTTATTATATGTTGAACTTTCTTATCCTGTTTTTCCAGTTTTACTTAAGGTACGATTGACAAATAAAAATTATATATATTGAAAGTACACAGTGTGATGTTTTGATATATGTATACATTGTGAAATGATTACCACAATTTTGTTAATTAACATGTCCATCAATTCACATAGTTACCTGTGCATGTGTGTGTGTGTTCATGAGAACACTTGACATCTACTCTTTCCGAAAATTTTAAGCACAGAATACATTATTATTAAGTATAGTTACCATGCTGTCTATGGTAGCCTCCATATCTTTCTGTATGGACTTTGGGTAACTATGCTTTTCTAGTTCCTAGTTCACCAACTCTTTATTCAGCTGTGCCGATTCTGCTATTTAATCCATCTTTCCATTGAGTTTTAAATTCCTTTTTTTAAGCTCATATTAATTTTATAACTAAGAGAAGAACAATGGGCACAGTTCATAGTAAAGTACTAGACAAATAAATGTTTTTTGTTGTTTTTTTATGATTGTTCTTTTGTCCACTCCTAGAATCAGAAAATACCACCTAAGAAAACAATGCCTTATCACGTGTCCCTTATTAGAGGCAGACAGATTTTAGGGTTGGCGGTAGTATAGAAGAAAGCAGAGAATTTTTCCCTCCAAATCTTAAAAAATATCTATACCAAAGAAGATTACAAAGAGGATATAAATTCAGGGGGCTATGGAATGGTAGGCTCAGAAGCACCTACAGTGAAACACTGCTTATGTTCTTCAAACACATATGTAAAAACATAATCACAGTTCTCAAAAAAAATGAGATGCCATGTCATAAATTTTTGCAAGGTATAAGGGCCACTTGGGTTTTATAACTTTATTTGAACACAAAATATCTAATATTATGCATGTAGAGAACAGAGGTAATTGGCATGAAAACGGAGAAGAAAAAGATTGATAATCAACACTACATAGGGAGAAAGCAAAATTACGAATACTAGTCTATTCCGCAGATGGCTATGAGAGACCAGGAGGTAGACCAAGGGCAAATGGAGCAGAAGGAGAGAAGCAAAGGAGGATCTGTGAAAGCTGGGGCCATTCCTAGGCCCCATAGCAGGGTCGGAACCATTTATTCATTCAACAAATTGTTATTGTGTACCCACTATGGGCCAGGACTCTTCTAGGTATTAGAAGTACAGCAATGAACAACTCAAAACCTCTACCCTCATGGAATTCATATTCTAGAGGGAGAAGACACAATAAATAGGTAAGGCTAACAGTATATGACATGTCAGGTGGTGATAAGTGCTTTAGGTAAAACAAAATGTCAGGGTGGCAGTCTGGTCTCGATTCTGGATGTGCTCTTGGCTGAAGAATGAGCAGGCACACCAAAGGGTCAGGTCCAGCCTCTTGGCAGACTATTATTCTAATTCTTTGGCTTCTTGCTTGAAAAAAAATCATAAGCAGAGGCGGTGTGATGGAGTGATAACAAGCAGGAAGCAGTTTTACATGAGCAGCTTTTTATTATAAAACAAAACAGGTCTGTCTCCATGAGTGGAGAGACTGACTCACTGACTGACTTACTTGTATAATCAAGAAAAACCTCACTGATAAGGAACCATTTGAGTCAAGGCCTCAAGAGACCCATGTGAACTAGCATGCAAAAAACGAAATAGTAATCATTGCAGAAAATGCTACACTGTTGGTTGTCCATCCAATATCCAGTTATTCCTTCGTTCTCTCTAATAGCACCCTTCCTCCCTTGCCATAATGCAGCCATGTGATCAGGAGAAAGCTGGAACCCATCTCTAACCATAGGGGTGGATCCCAATTAGTCTAAGCCAATAGTGGCCACCCAATCTCACTTACCAGTGACTGGTTCAGGAAGCCAGGTTTAAGCCAATCAACACAGGGAATTGCCCTGGTCACTGTCGTTGGTCCAGGAGTAGACACACAAGCTAAGCTGGCCTAAGCAGATTTGTATTTCTGTTTGGGGGAGGAGGTTTTTCCTCTGTCCATGATGGATGTGAACAAGGAAGAATGTTGTCACAATTGCACAGCACTTGGTGACACAGCCATCTCTGGACAATAAGGGAAGCCTGGAGACAGAGCCAACACAAAGAAGAGGGCAGAGCTGGGAGCACTGCAGAGAAAAGGAGTCAGAGCCCTGATTATTCCATGCCTGGAGCCTGCTGTACTTCAAGACTTCCCAGTATGTGCAATGAAGGATCTCCTTACCATTTATGCCAGTTCGAGTTTGATTTTTTATTCCTTAGTGTTTAAAGGTTCTTGATTATGAAAATAAAAGTATAGCAGCCAACATTTCTTGAGAATTAGCTTCTGTCAGGCATATTCTTTATATTTGCAATTTTATGTAATTTTCGTGACAATCTTATAAGGCAAATACACTATTGTCCTTATTTATAAAATGTAACCGATTTTGCTCAAGGTCATGTGTGTAGTAAGTGGCAGAACCAAATCTTTTCTTATTTGTTTGAGACAAAGTCTCGCTCTGTTGCCCAGGCTACAATGCAGTGGCATCATCACAGCTCATTGCATCCTCCAAATTCTGGATTTTCCTGCCTCAGGCTCCCGAGTAGCTGGGACTATAGGTGTGTACCACCATGCCCGGTTAAGTTTTCTATTTTTGTAGAAATGGTGTCTCACCATATTGCTCAGGCTGGTCTTAAATTCCTGGGCTCCAGTGATTCTCCCACCTTAGCCTTCCGAGTCACTGGAATTATAGGCATGAGGCAACCGGTCTGGCAGAACCAAAATCTTTCAGAGCTCAGATCCTATGCTCTTAACCACTATGATGGTTCCACTGATAGATGAAGCAGAGGAAAAGAAAAAGGAAAGAGCTTGTGAAGAGGCCCCTGGAAGAACAGGAGATGGTGATATTATTATTAACTTTATAATTATTAATATATAATCTTGTTCTCTCCACCTGGAATACTTCATCCCTGGAACACCTTTTCCCCATGCCCAATTCTCTCCCTAGGACCTTCTTTCTAGTTGTTCTTTAAGAACTCGACTCAGATGTCACCTCCTCTGAGAAGCCTTCCCACATCCCATCTCCCCAAACCTCCAACTCTCTGGAATCCCACAAAAATTTGCTTAGGTTTCTATTATAGCCCAAGTTATATTATAAAGTGCTCATTTTCATACCTCCTCTTCACACTAGATTCAGAACTCCTCGAGGGCAAGGACTATATCTAATTATTCCTTGTGGTTCCAGTGCTTAGCTCAGCTCATTGTCGGCGCTCAGGAAAAGTGAGATTGAATCAATCAATCATCACACTTCAAGGACCCTCTTTCTTACCAGATACCATGCTAAGAAGTGTAAAGTTAAAAAGATCAGGACTTTGGCCCCTTAAAGTTCATAAACAAATTGAGGATGTGTTCCTATCTTTCAATTCTAAATTATAGAAACTCAACACAAACTAGCTTAAAAGGAAAAAAAGAATGTGGGCAGGGGACAGAATTTATTTGTCCTAGGCAGGTTACTTCTATTAATAGTTTCAGGAATAGCTGAATCTAAGATCCAAGGGTTTCCAACAATGTTATCCTCCAGATTAGGGCTCTTTCTATAACCTGCTCTTGGGTGGCTTCATCCTAAGGAATTTTTTTTTCCATGTGAAAGCCCGTCATAGCTTCATGTTTATATCCACTTGTAGCAAAAATAGAGCTTTTTATGCCAATGGTCCTAGTAAAAGTTCTAGGAATAATTCTCAATGCTTTTAATTGAGTCACATGCCCTTCACTGAACCCATTATAGTAACTCTGAATAGGCCTATGTCACATGCCTACCTCTGGATTTGGAAGTGGGGTTGACCCCATCCAAATCATATGGATTAAAAGTGAGGGAAGGTTGTTGGCTAGAGGAAAATCAAGTTGTTACTAAAAGGGTGAGAAGATATGAGGCAAGCAAAAACCAACACATGTCCTCCATAGAGGAGATGTCTTATACATCAATACTTACATAGTAAGGCTAGGAGTGATGTCTGTCTTAAGTGCTTACAGCCAAAGATTAGGTAGGAGAAATGGATCACTTCAAGGACAGCTGTCCACAAACACTTTCTAGGAGGAAGCCTATGAACTAGGCCTTTTGGACAGGTATGATTATGGTAGATGAAGATGAGGAGTCCTTTCAGATATGCGGAAAGGCATAAACAAAGGCAGAGAGGTAAGGATCTTTTTAAGGTTTTCCAAGTTTGCTGGGAACTTTTGTGAATTAAGTACGGAACTTTGATTGGGGGCTAGATCCATACATAGTCTAATAAGTGCTAATCTTTTATTCAGATTTCTTTCATATATGATCTCAAAAAAGAGTATTTTGGCAGGTACCAGGTGTAGGATTATTCTTCCCATGTTATCGATGGGGCAAATGAGGCCTAGTGGCAGAGATGCCTATTGAGAGTTCACCCTCTTGTGTCCAGAGATGGAACAGCACAAGAAGCCAAATTTCTGGCCTCCAGCCCAGACTGTGCCCCTCCACCCATCCACAGTAAAAATAAAATCTGAGGACGAAAATCACCAGGACAGCGGCTGTGGCTCAGCCCCAGGGCCAGCCTGAGGACATCTGTGAAGGAAGCTATGGGAACAATAATATCGGCAGAAAGAAGGCATCTGACTTGCATAATGGCTAAGAGTAGAGACTCTGGAGTCAGGCCTGGTTTTGATTCTCAGTTTCAAGAGTTAAGATGTTACCTTGGCAGATTATATAATTTCTCTAAGCCTTAGTTTCCTCATCTGTAAACAAGGTAAAGAATAATACCTATCTTATAGGATGATTCGTGCGGACTGAATGAGGTATTGCATATTAAGAACTTAGTACTCTCTTCCTCATAGGATCTGTTCTCCTCTTCCTCTTACAATCTCATCTCCTCTTCATCATCTGGTCATGCCTCCCCTTCTCGTCCAGTCTGATCTCCTCTTCCTTGTCTGGTCTGGTCTCCTCTCCCTCTTCTGGTCTGGTATCTTCTCCCTCTTCTGGTCTGGTCTCCTCTTCCTCTTCTGGTCTGGTCTCCTCCTCCTCATCCGGTCTGGTGTCTTCTTCCTCATCCGGTCTGGTGTCTTTTTCCTCATCCGGTCTTGTCTCCTCCTTCTCTTCCAGTCTGACCTCCTCTTCCTCTTCCAGTGTTGTCTCCTCTTCTTCATCTGGTCTGGTCTCCACTTCCTCTTCTGGTCTCATCTCCTCTTCCTGATCCAGTCTTGTCGCTTCTTCCTCTTCCTCTCGCCTCCTCCTCCTCTTCTGGTCTTGCCCCCTCTCCCTCTTCCTCCTCTCCCTCTTCTGGTCTGATCTCCTCTTCCTCGTGTGGCTCATCTCCTCTTACTCTCCCAGTTTGGTCTCCTCCTCCTCATCTGGTCTGGTCTCCTCTTCCTTTTCTGATCTGGTCTCGTCTTCCTCTTCTGGTGTCGCCTCCTCTTCCTCATCTGGTCTCGTCTCCTCTTCCTCTTCCGGTGTCATCTCCTCTTCCTCATATGGTCTGTTCTCTTCCCCATCTGGTCTGTACTCCACTTCCTCTTCTGGTCTTGTTTCCTCTTCCTTGTCTGGTCTCCTCCAGTCCGGCCTCCTCTTCCTTATCTGTTCTGATCTCCTCTTCCTAGTCCAGTCTCATCTGACCTGGTCTCCTCTTCCTCATCCAGTCTCTTCTGGTCTCAAGTTTTAATTTCAATAATGTCATTTTTATTTTTAGAGTATCTAATTTCAATAATGTCATTTTTATTCTTAGACTATCTATGTTGTATTTTGCAAAGCCACACGTCTGGCTAATAATGTCTTGTTATTTTCTGTTTTTACTTGTTTTTAATACTGTTTACCATATTAACTAATCTAGAGAATTTGTTTTTAATTTTATACACAATATCTGAGAGATTTATTACCTGAAGTTTCTTGGCATATAATCCTGTGTTTGTAGCATCTGTTAATTCTCAGTCATTGTGGACTGATTCTGTATGGCTAGTGTAATATTAGCTGGGGAGCATATTTACAGCAAGGTGTTAATACACTAAAATTCTATAGGGTTTACCTTCAGAATATATTGTTCCAAAGAGGTTTTGCTTTTTTCCTATGTAGTATTTCAATGATAATAACAACTCTGAACTAAAAATTTTGGGACTATGTTTCAGTTTGTTGGTTGCTAGATTACATAGGCAATCTAAACTTGAACTTGAAATTAACATGAGGTAAAGCCCCTGGTTATGAACCCTAAAGGAGTTTCTCCCTCCCCTTTCAGAAATCACATAAATGGTCTAAATATCATTTTAATACATTGAGCCAAAGGAGGAATGTTATGATCCTCTCGTTTTTATTTATGATATAGTAGTTTCGTGATTAAAACTTTAGGTGTCATTCCAGTCCCAACTCCTACAGTATGAAGTGCAGGGTCTCATGTCTTATCCTGCCCATGAATAGGCTTTAAAAAATAAGCCACTGGACAGAATTTGCACTCTCCCAGGTGACCACAGTGCCAGTCTATTTGTCACATGGCCCTCCAGGTTTTAATTCTTTCTTTTGTTGTACCTAGTGATATACTTTTTATTTTATAATAAGCAAATGTATGTATCTAAAAGCATCCTTTTTAGAGTCTATTTCATATTTATCAGTTTTATGGTTAGAAGGTGTTCACCTTTTAATATGCTCATTTGCCAGTCAAAGCATTGGTAATATAAACTGTGTAGCAAGTCAGTGTAGGAAGTTAAGGTAAATATTCACCTTATTCCTAAATAAAGGAAAGTTGTCTAGATTTGAATAAACACAGACAAATTTTCCTTGACAACTGCTAACTTTTGAGTTCAACTTTTCATGTAGTGTAGCTAATAGATTTTGCTAAACATCATTATATTTATCTGAAAACAATGACATAGTCTTTAAAAATATTACAATGATTTTATTAATAGTAACGGTAAGTGATAATGAGATCAGATATCATAGAGAGTTTATATTTTTCAAAATATAGATGTAACAGCTCATTTAGTAATGTGCTTTAAAATGCAATCATAAATCATTAAAATTGAAAAATAGTTGTCAGAAAAATGAAAAATGTATATTTTGTGATTTGTTTTTTCCATCAAATGTTTACAAAATATTCACAGTTTTGGCAATTTTTAATAAACTACGAATGATCAGGACTTTTCTAAAAAGAATATATTGATTGCAAGAGAAAGATGTTATAACAAGTGCACTGTGATTTACTACATTGATGGGAGACAATTGAAATGATTTTTAAGAGCAAGCCATAAGAAAAACAATCCAAATTCTTGAAGGTATAAACTGAAAAGAATTTCTTCCCCAGATAAGAGGGAGTATTTTAGTCACAAAGTATTTTCTCAAAAAATCTTCATTTTATTGTTTATTCAAAAAAATTGATGCCAACACTTTTTTAAAATTTTGTTTTTCCCAGTGGTATTTAAGTAACCTTTTGTTTTCTGAAATATTGTAGCTCTTTTTACATGGAAAGAGGCTCAAGTCTTTAAAAATTATAAATAATTATATAATTTTATAATTAAAAATAAAATATTTTGTAAAGTCAATATTTTTTCCTTAATACCTTGAAGTTTCTCTGTCAGCTTATATTGGCCAGACATCTGTCTTTGTCCCAGTGGAGAAAAAAAAGACTTAAACAAAAGTTTTTAAAATAGTAATAAGCCCAGTATCTTTTGGCTTAGAATTATCTTTAAATCTGAAAATTCGGAAGGCAGTTTATCTTGGCTAACTATAAGACATAATTCTTATCAAGAAAGATTATTTTTTCCTGATACCATCCCAAATTATATTCATTATAACAAAGTAGAGCTATTTTTTATCATTTATAACGTACTTCGTTATGCATGATTTCATTCGATACTTATAACTACAAACTATAGGTAGGGAAATTATTATACTGATACAGCTTGCTGGTTTTAGCTCAAATATCTTTTTTATGAAGTCTTCCTTAACCTTCTACAATTCACAAATTCCTTCCCCTGTGCTCCCCTAACATATTAAAAATATATGATAATTTTAAGCATATATCTCAAAATAGCAAAATATATTAAAATATTCATTTAAAAAAACAAAAAGCTCTTGTTGTCCTGCTCTTTTCATTTGGCTTGTTCACATATTCCGAGATGCTGTGGGTGGAATTGTTCTTCACCTAATGAAAACAGCCTTGCTCCCAAGGTTGTGTTCCCACCTAATATCTACTAATATGGAGATGCAGACCCTGGTTTCAAGATGTGTTCTGCTACAACTCTTGTTCCAGTGCTCCCCGAGATCAGGCTGAAGCTGATCTCCTTACTTAAATTTCTTCCCCTGCACTACTGTGTTTCCCCCACTTCCCTTCTTCTCAGATCATTCCCTCAATATGTTACTTATAAACAAAAATCCCCTTCCAAGCCTTTGCTTCTAAGGAATCTATTGTAAGTTAATCTCTAATGATCACCCACCCCCATTTTTGCTCTCCAGAATCAATCGATCTCTTTCAATTATTTTAGCAATTTCTTCATCATATCTCTAATTAATATGCTGTTTTAACTCTAATATGCACATTTTGTTTTTACATTTTAAAATCTCAGAAATTAAAGTCATCTTACATTTGATGATCTTAATGATTGTTATTGCTGTTAGATATTTCAGCAAACAAACTACTTAAAGAACAACTTGAAGAAGACGAGAGTCTCGATTGTGATATTTTTTGTTAAATTCGGGAGCTTTGAAATTTGAAGAAAAGAGTTTCAATGTCTTGGAAGAAAATTCAAGACAATAATAGAATACTCTTTTCTAGAAAAGTTGAATCACTGATGTTCTTTGTGGGATAGAGTTTTGTATTGTGTGAAAGGTAAACACAGAAACCAACAACTCTGAGATTAAAAAGTAGCTTTGTAGAATTGATTTTGAATGTAAAGATGTTTTAATAGTACATTAATAATATGTATATGAAAAACATTTCTTCATAAATAAATCCAAAGAGGCTTTTTAAATAATCATCAAATATAATTTCTAAATAATACAAAGCATTGTAATTGTTTTCTTTCTGAATGGGACATAAAATAATGGTACATCTTACAATCAGTGACATCGGATATTAAATAGAATAACCTCATATGTTTCTCATTACATTTCTTTGTTTAACAATTTTACAAAATAGATTACCTATTGACTTTCAGTTACAATAAAAAAAATTGTCATATATAGTTTTCCCTTGTCATCTTCTCATATATTCTCATCTACTTTCATTTAATTAAATATTCAAAATTTTATTTATTATAAAATAACAATTTGCATTATTATAAATAGTTCTTTTCTAAATCAATAGAATACAATGATTATTTTTTTAACCTTTAATTTTTCTAGATTTTTTTTTTTAACTTGCTTAGCTTTCTATCTAACTATACTAATTTTCCCCACATACACCAGCAGCCTCTCAAAACAATTTTTCATATTGTCAGAATCCCAGCTTTCAGCACCAAAGATGTCAGGGTGGGAGTCTGCCCTTGGTCCTTGGTGTACTCTCAGCTGAAGAATGACCAGACACACCAAAGTGTCAAGTCCAGAGTATTACCCCAGTCCTCTGACTCCTTTCTTCGAAAAGTCACCAGCAAGGCCAAATACCACGGAGTAACCTCAAGCAGGGAGTAATTTCACAAGAGTAGCTCTTTATTGTAGAATAAAATGGGTCTGTCTCTGCGAGTGGAGAGAGACAGACCAACTCACTCTCTGACTCACTCACTAACTCCTGACTTCTTGGATTATTTTCTTTTACTAGCCCAGCCTGGAGGCCGGCTCCTGGGAGGTGTGGGATGTTGTCAAATGATCAACAGGTGTCCTCAAAATTCCATCTGTATATACAAGCTCCCTCTAAGAAAGCTCACCTGGGGGTGGGGGTTGAACAGCAATGAGATTCAAGCTAATGGCATATTAATTACCCTTAGATTACTCTAGGTCACTTTCTAAATCTTATTAGGCCTGAGTTGGGAATTCCTAGATTGGTAAAGCATCACCTCCTTCCCCAGGTGTAGCAGTTGCTCAGGATAGGATTATGGATGGGATAACACCAAAATGGAGTGCCCGCCTTATCCTTCTTCCCAGGTGGAGCAATTGCTCTAGACAGCACCAAAACAGGGAACCCTTGTCCCGGGAAGAGCCAGAGATCCTAACTATCTAGCTAACAATGCTAGCAGAAATCCAAAATTTGTATTAGTTTTTTTTTTTTTTAATCTGGAGACACTCCTTAGATAGCTCATTGCCATTTTTTTCCATCTAGTTTAGTTATTTTCTGGATCTATTCGGTAACTGTTGTTATATGATATCCTTCCACTATCCTATAGGGAATTCCCTTGAGCTCTCTCCTTTGTTGGATCACTTGTCACTTAGATCTCTTGGCTTCCTCTGGCTTGCATTATGCTTTTATTTTGGCAGCAAATTTATCAAGTAACTTTCTAAGAAAGGGAGTATGGAAGGTAAAATGCTGAGACCCCATGCATCTGAAAATATCTTCACTCTCCTCTTGACTTACAGTTCTTCCACATAAAAAATATAGATGAAAGCTCATTTTTCCACTGAAATTTGAAAGGACTTATACATTTTCTTCTAGCTTCCAATCCATTGAAAAGTAAAATAACATTCATATTCTACTCATATAATACTCTGTCATTTTTTATGAAGACTTTAAAATCTTATTTTCCCCTAGTATTTCGAAATTTTAAGATGTACTTTGGTGTGGCAACAGGTTGTACCTGAACTTAGAGACCCTTATTCTTCAGTTCTAAGGAATTTTCTCATGTTGGCATGCCTCAGAGACATTGTGGGTTCACCTCCAGACCAATGCAATAAAGTGAATATTGTCGTAAGGAAGTCACACAAATTTTTGGTTTCTCAGTGACTATGAAAGTTCAATGGATCTACAGTGCAGTCCCCTAAGTGTGAAATAGCATTATGTCTAAAACAAATGTACGTATCTTAGTTAAAAATACTTTATTACTAAAAAAATGCTAACAGTCACCTAAGTCTTCAACAAGTCATAATCTTTTTGTTGGTGGAGGGTCTTTTTTTTAGTATTGGTCCTTCTTTATTTCTGTCTCCTTTGTGTTCATTTTTCTGTTTGTCTGTTGGGTTTCCCATTTTCTATGCCTTCCTCAGATGTTTTTGATCCTTGATTATCTATTAGTATTTACGAGGGAGCCTTTATAATATTCATTTTGCTTTTATGTTTTTGGTTGGAATTTGTTGACCTGAGAGTGGACTTTTTTCTGGGCCCTATAATATATAAGTCTTTTCTCTCTGGCCATTATTTCTCCAGAGAAGAAGCCCTAATCCACTGCCTGGGTATTTGGGCTTGGCTACTAGCATTCTGGAAATTAGGAGGCGGAAAGAAGCTTAAGAGCGTCTGTCTATATTTTGTACAGAGATTTCCCTTTAAGTTTCTGTTTTCAACCCATGGCCTCAGTTCTGTCCTCATTTTTGCCAACATTTCTCAAAGAATGAATTTCCTTTAACCTGAGGTGGTGGAGTAGTAGTTATTGAATTGCTATTCTCAGTAGAAGCGGGGAACAGAGCCATTAGATGATTCTAAAACACACACCTAATAACTTTTTTCTTTTCACATCGTGTCTCATGGTCACCCTCTGTAGTATCACATACTTCAAATTCCTGCTGAATTAGAGGACACTTGGGATGAGTTGTTTGGTTTCTTGCTGCATATATCTCTGCAGACATGTGGCTGTGTTTCATCCACTATAAAATAGTTACCTTCATTCATTCAACAGGTGTTATTAACCAACGATTACTAGTCAGGCACTGTTTGAACTCTGTAATACAATACTGGATATACAAACAAAAATCACCATTCTCACAAAGCCTGTATTTTAGGAATAACATATAGACAACCAAATAAATAAGTGACAATATGGTGTTTTAGAGTGTAAGAACGTTATGAAGAAAATTAAAGCAGGAAATAGGGAGGGTAAAGGCCAGAACAATTCAATGCAATTTTTAATAGACGTATCAAAGAAGACCTAATTGAGAAAGTGTAATTGAGTAAATGCATGACAAATATGAAGAAGTGAGCGAGCACCTAGCTAACAATGGGAAGATCAACCAGCAACAGAGAGGTCCTGAGGTACAAGTGTGCTCCATGACTTTGGGAAAAAGCAAGAGGACCAGTGCGGGTGGAGGGGAGTAAGGAAGGTCAAGTGTAGGACAGGAAGTGAGATGTAATGGAGGAAGGGAGTCCCAATGATGTACAACCTTTTTGGCTATTGAAATAACTTCAGACATTATTTCAAGTGCAATGAAAAACTGTTGGGCAGCATTGAGCAAAGGTGGAACATGACTTGACTTATTTTTAAAAGCATCTTTCTGACTCTGGTGAGAATAAATTATAGGTAGACAGAAACTCTTAGGAGGCTAGTTTAGTAATTTAAGAGAGAGATGATGGAACCTTGGAAAAGATGATGGGTCCTTGGCCACTGAGATCGGAAGAGATGGTGAAACCTTAGTATAATTAGATATAGAGATAAATAATTGCATTCTGTATGAATTTGAGGATAGAGCTAATAACATTTCCTGATATATTCACTAATTAGTTACAAAGGAAAAGAAAAAGAAAAGTGAAGGATTAACCATAAAGTACAACCACACACACACACCAGCACACACACACATACACACACACACACACACACACACACACGTGCATGTACAAAGTATGCAGAGGCCTGGAGTAAAGAGATAAAGTTGTGAGTAGTCAGCATATAAATTATATTTGTAAATGAGCATACGTGATATTAGTGAAAAACATTTAAGATAAAAAAGCAAAGAAAATCAAGGACTTGGGATTTAGCCCTGAGGCACATCTACTTTAAGTGGTTGAGAAAAGAAGAAGAAATCATCAAATGAAACAGACAGAGCAAAAACAGCCAATGAGGTAGGAGAAAAACCAAGAGAGTCTGGTGGAAGCCAGGTGAAGAAAGTGTATCAAGAAGGAGGGAGTGATCAACTGTGTCAAATGCTGTTGATAAGTTAAGAGAGTGGAGGGCTGAGAATTACTCATTGAATTTGAAATCATAGAGGTGATTTAGGATCTCGATAAGAGCACCTTGGTGGGGTGGTGGGCATGAAATTCTGTTTGGATTAGATTTAAGAGAGAAGAGAATTTGGATATAGTACATTAGACATCTTTCCTGTACAGTGGGTAGAGGGAAGTAAAATTCAACGGAAATCAAGCAGCGGGACAAGCGGAGGAGGGGATGGGCAAAAACCTACCTAATATGTACAGTGAACATTATCTGGGTGAAGGGCACACTTTTAACCCCGACTCAAGCATTAGAAAAGTCGTCCATGTAACCAAAAACATTCGTACCGCTGTAATACTTGGAAATAATAAAAAAAAAGATACATGCAAAGAATCACGCTGAATTTTTTAAAAAGAGAGGCCAGACATGATGGCGCATGAATATATTCCAGCTACCTAGAAGGCCAGGGCGGGAGGATCTCTTGAGCCCAAGAGTTCAAGGCTGCAGTAAGCTATGATCACACCACTGCACTTTAAACCTGGGCAATACAGCAAGATCTTCTCTTAAATAAATAAA
>CAUYSK010001878.1:0-37092 GCA_963575035.1 Avahi laniger
GTAAACTCTACTAAGGACCAAATATAAATGCTAAATACAAGTGCGTGCAGCCATCCTGTATAGAGCTCAGAGGGGAGCAATGAATTCTGACAAGGGGATTGAAATATTTTGCACTGGAGATAAGCTTTGAAAATAATAAAAAATTTTGTCAAGGGAAGAAGAGCATCGCCCAGGAAGGGGAAACTGCATGTGCAGAAGCATGGCAGCAAGAAAACACAAGTCTCCATGGAGAAGGACAAGCTGCGGGTAGCACAGGATACAGGAGTATGGCAAGAAAGGAAGAGCTGATAAGCAGGGAACCCCGCGGGAGGGCATGTGCCAGGTTAGAGGGAGGGGTGTTGACCAGGAAAGGGAAGAGAGCAGATTTGCTTTTCATAGAGAGCCAGAGCAGCCACTCTGCCAGCATAGGTGTATGCCAGGCCTGCCAAGGTGGGGTGGGAGTTGTGCTTCTATGGTGGCAGAATGAATGCTATGAATCTCAGCACCATGTGCAGCTGAATCGTGCGTGGGATGGGAAACGAAGGCTGCAGTCCAATCTCTAAAGGCACCATTCAGAGCAATGCTCTTTGCCTTCCAAGGTCATCCAATATTAGCTGACCTCAGGGTACAAGCCATGCTCTGATTATATACCCAATCCAAAAGCAAGCAGGAAGCCACATAAAATTAAGTGTTCGGGTCATCATCCTGCTAGAAGAGGAAATAACTGAGCGGGGTGGGGAGCTATTAAATCCTAGCTACTCTAGAGGCTTGAGCTCAGGAGTTCCAGGCTGTAGTGAGCTATGATCGTGCCTATGAATATTGCACTCCAGCCTGGGCAACAAAGCAAGACACCATCTCTTTAGAAAAAAAAAAAATTCAGGGATTTGAATTTGGAAATTACTTTGGGAATTTGTTAAATTTTCTAATTTTGATAATTGAACTGAGGTTATCTATGAGAATGTCCTTGCTCTTGGAAAAACACACTAAAGTATTTGTCTACAACCTACTTTCAGATGGTTCAGAATATAAGTTTCTCACACGCACACACACACACACACACACATATATATATATGGGGGCAAAATGTAGAATTAGTGAATCTGGATAAAGGATATATGGGCATTACTTGCTCTATTCTTATAACTTTCCAGTAAGTTTGAAATTATATCAAAATAAAAAGTAATGAAAAAATTTCAGAAATATGTTTTTTAACTGTTTATCTCTTAGTACCCATCAAGAACCTTAACATTACTATGAATAAACAGTGATTTATCTCTTGAGATTTCATTCTCTGCTAGCCACTGTATTAGGGGTTGTATTAACATTATTTCTAATCCTGAAGAGTAGCTATTCCTATTCCCATTTCACAGATGAGAAAACCAAGGCTCTAGGAGGATAGGTAGCTGGTAGGAGACAGAGCCCAGGCTTTTTCCACTATGGTTTTCAGTTAATGTTTGCTGAATTGAATACAGGAAAAGCTTGAACAATTAAAGTACCATGCAAATGGACTTTATATGTTAATGAGAATGATGATGGACACTGTGATCTAAAGGACACCCTCAGCAATAGGCAAAGGCTAGATGTTATGCAGTGGAATATCATGCAATCAATTGTTCAAAAGAATTAGGTAAGCATACTGCCATTATTGTTGCCAGATAAAATGGCAACATATTATGGGTCATATGTATGCTAAAATATCAGCCATTTTTTATCCAAATTTCAAATTTAACTGGGCAGCCTGTTTTATTATTTGCTATATGTAGCAACCCTAGATGCCATGGAAACATGTCTGTTTTTTTAAGTGAACAAAATAAGCTATGACAGGTACACAAATAGAACAGCCCCACTATCGTTTAGAAAAAATGTGTAAGTATAGGAAAAAGTATGGAAGGATTACATTATAGTGTTAATGTTCCCTCTAGAGAATGAAATTCTCTAGGGTAAGGCATGGAGGGAAGACTGTTAGTTTTTATTTTCTAAACTACTATATACACATTTTTAATTGAAATTTGTATTGAGATAATTGTAAATTCACATGCAGTAGTAAAAAATAATACAAAGAGATCCCTTGTATATTTGGCTCAATTTTCCCCCAATGGTAACAGTTTGCAGAACTATAGGACAATAACACAACCAGGAATATTGACATTGGTTGAATAATCCACTGTTCTTACTCAGATTTCCCCAGTTGTACTCATCTGAGTGTGTGCGCATTAAGTTCTATGTAATATTATCACCTGTGTAAGTTCATGTATCTAGCAACATAGTCAAGATCATGAAAGTTCCAACATCACAAGGATCCCATGTATTACCCTTTTGTAATCACATCCACCTCCCACTGGACCTATCCCCATCCCTACCTCCCACCCTAACTTCTGGCAACCACTAACCTGTCCCTCTATTTCTAAAGTTTTATCATTTCAAAAATATTACATAAATAGAATCTTACAGTATGTAATCTTTGGGGATTGGCTTTTTTTCACCCAGAATAAATCCCTGGAAATTCATCCAAGTTGTATGTATCAATAGTTCATTCCTTTTTATTGATAAGTCATATTCCATGATATGTCTGTTTAACCATTTTGTTTAACCATTCACCTGTTGAAGGACATCTGAGATTATTTCAGTTTGAGGCTGTTACAAATACAGTTTCTATGAACATTTGTGCGCAAGTTATTACATGCATTTTAAAAAAAATATTTTCTATCAAAAAATGATAGACTGTTGTATTAGGGTTCTCCAGAGAGATGGAACCTTTAGGAGATATAAAGATATAGATATAGATACAGATATATGAGAGGGGATTTATTAGGGGAATTGGCTCATGCAATTATGAAGGCTGAGAAGTCCCATGGCAGGCTATCTGCAAGCTGGAGACCCTGGGCTGCTTGTAGCATGGCTCAGTCCAAGTTCGAAAGCCTCAGAACCAGTGAAGCTGATGGTGTGATTCTCAGTCCAAGGCCAAAGGCTTGAGACCCAGAGGGTTGGGAGGAGTGGGCACTGGTGTAAGTCCTGGCGTCCCAAGGCCAAAGAGCCTGGAGTTCTGATGTCCAAGGGCAGGAGGAGGAGAATATCCCAGCTCTGAGGGGAGCGGGTGTGGGAGGGAGGAAGAGGAAATCCTTTTCTCTCCGTTTTTTGTTCTATCCAGGCTCCCAGCCAATTGGATAGTGCCTGCCAACATTCAGGATGAATCTTCCCCAGTCAGTCTACTGATTCACACACCAGTCTCCTCTGGAGACAGCCTCACAGACACACCGAGAAGTAATGCTTTACCAGTTCTCTAGGTATTCCTTAATCCAGGAAAGGCAACACCTAAAATTAACCATCATGACTATATAAAAATGTTAAAACAGCAACATAACCAAAAAACACAAATAAATTCAAATGCAAGCAAAAAAGTGGAAAATACCATTGACACACAGACAAAGGACTAGCCTCTTTAGTACATAGTTTCTACAAATCAATAGGGAAAACTAATCGATAAGAAAACTAACAACCTAAAATAACAATAGGCAAAGGATATGGACAGACAGTATAAACAAATGGCTCTGAAATATACGAAAATATGTTCAGCTTCACTCATAATAAGAGAAATGCAAACTGAAACTTTGATAAGATACCATGTTTTACTAACAGATTGTCAAATATCAAAGAGTTTGATAATATGCTATGTTAACAAGGGTGTGGGGGAACTCCTTGTTAATAGGAGTGTAAATTGTCAACTACTAGTAGCTTGTCAATATCTATCAATTTTGAAAAGGCTCATGGCTTTGGTGCAGAAACTTCAATTTTAGTTGTTTCTTGCACAGATATACTTGTCTGTGTACAAAATGATAAATGACAAGGATATTCATTGCAGTATTATCTTTTGTATAGAAAAAGATAAAAACAACTTAAATACCCACCAATAAGGGACTAGTCTTAACTAAATTATGGTGCATCCAATTAAAGGAATTATAAGCAGCTGGCATAACGAATGAGGGCACACTATCATGATTAAGAGTGGTATCTGGAGCTAGTGTACCTGAGCTCAAATCCCAGCCTCAGTTTCCTCAAATGTAAAATGGGGATAATCTTACTTCGAAAGGTTGTTGTGAGGCTGGGCGCAGTGGCTCACCCCTGTAATCCTAGCACTCTGGGAGGCTGAGGCAGGAGGATCGCTTGAGGTCAGGAGTTTGAGACCAGCCTGAGCAAGAGCGAGACCTCTGTCTCTACTAAAAATAGAAAAAAATTAGCTGGGCATGGTGGCACATGCCTGTAGTCCTACCTACTTGGGAGGCTGAGGCAGGAGGATCACTTGAGCCCAGGAGTTTGAGGTTGCTGTGAACTAGGCTGACGCCACGGCACTCTAGCCAGGGCAACAGAGTGAGACTCTGTCTCAAAAAACAAAACAAAACAAAAAGATTGTTGTGAGGAGATTGAGTTACTATAATAAGTTATTACTTAGACCAGGGCTTGGCATATGCTAACTGCTTTGTAAATATTAGGCATTATCATTAAATGGAGGGAAAGCAAATGGGGAAATGGGGAAAAGCAAATTACAGAATAGTATATAAAGTATTCTATAATTTATGTGAAGAAAAAAACAAACATGTACAAGATTGTAAATGTATAAAGTGAAGACCTCTCGAAGGATGTACACATGAAATAACCTGGTAGTGGAGACTGCCTTAAGAGAGGGCAACTGATTGGCTAGAGGAAAGGGGAAGAAAGGAGACTTCTTATACATCACTTTTGAAATCTATACCAAGCTTGTCTATTACCTTTTCAAAACTGAAATGTTTTTGTTTTAAAAAAAAGAAAGGCATACATGCACTTTTAAAAATGTTTTGCAACAAGCATGATTACTTCTAATACAAAAGATTTTTTTTTTTAATTACCTTCTGGATGAAACCAAAAACAAGCCTATATATGGACAGTGATTTCAGAGCTGTATAATCCTCTCCAAATGGTTTACACGCCTAGAACCTGGAGACCTGATCAGGAAATGCTACTCTGATTGGAATTAGTAAGAATTCACCAAAATTTAGGAATCTTGCCCACCCAAGATGGAAAAGATGTGTAAGGAGATAATGTGTTAGCGTGTTGCTGATGACATGAAGGTGCTTCTTTCAAACCTTAGCCAGAAGAACAGAAACCAGCTAAGTAAAAGGGTAATCATTATCAGAGAAATGATGATCCAAAAAACTGTAAATTGTTAACGAAAAAAGTGGTGAAGGAAAAGGCCCTGCATGGAACCCAGAGGAAAAAGGGTCAATTTTTAAGAAATGGATACTGTGGTCTAGTCCCTGTGGGAGGAGGGCTGCAGGGATGTAGCTAAAAAATCAGGTCCCTTTGGTAGGGTTGCAAAGGATAAGAAAATAATAGAAAATGGAAAATAATGGGAATAAAAGAATACACAGGGAACAAGGTATAGTTTTATAGATTTATAAAGATTATAGGCAAAGCAGGTGCTCAGGGGGCCTGGATTTCTCATCAGTCTCAGAGGCCAAGAGTGATGTTTTACACGGGCAGTTATAGGTACAGTGATCTGTTGCCACGGGTAACAGATTTACATAAAAACAAGTAGCTCTTCTTAGGTTAACAGTTTTTCAAAAAGCTTCTTCAGATCCCTTAACTAACCCTTTCTATGTGAACAAATGGTTACAAAATCTTTCAAAAACAAATTCTAAGTTCTAAAGTAAATTTATCACTTAACAGAGGGGTTAAACAGAGACATATTGGCTCCATATTTTCTTTATCAGGTTATTGTGAATGGAGACAGGTAGTCAGGAGTTTAAGCAGGAACTGTCCCTTGGGCTAATTGCTTTTAGCCACAGGTGTCTGTCGGGCAGGCACTCTTTGATCAGCTCTCATCCTGTAGTTTCTAGCAGACCTGCCTTGCTTTCCAAAGCAAGTCCAAACCTTAGGTCCGAGAATCATGGAGCCACTGTGGGATGCAGCTGCTACCGTCTTTCAGAGATGCCCTCCTGAGGTGAAACAGCTTTCGATATGCAAACTAACACGTTCACATATTCCTTCAGGGCAAAGCTCCGCAAAACTCCTGAGACGTTTCTGTCTCCAATATATTTATATTAATTTATGGAGGAACAGAGGGCTTGTTACCAAAGGAGAAACTGAGCATCAGGGAGCGGCAGGGACAATTCTCTGAGTCTGAGCCCTTTCTGAGCCCAGGAGGAGGGAGGCAGAAGCATCCCTACACCTTACCTCATCATAAGCCTGCACTCTCTAAGTAACCTTCTGGGGGTTGATGGTGGCCAGTCCCCAAAGGTCTGTCATCCTCATATGAATTAATCCACAGCTCTGGGAGTTTAGTGATTGCTGTAAGCACCTCACAACTGGGCCTTCTGAATTAGCAAAGCCTGAGCCACAGATCCCAGAAGAATGCATACTTCACCTCTGGTCATACAGCCTTACACACCCACCTCCCGAGGCCCACTGAGCACCAGAGCATGTGACCAGTTGGTCAACATTACTCCCCCACGCAAGATTCTTCCAAGGGTAGGGAATATGTGGCTTTCTAGGCCCTTAAGTGTGGCCTTTTGACTGAATCCAAATTTTATACAACAAATCCTTTTGTTGAAAAGGGGTGCAACAGAGAAAGATGAAGCTTTTCTTGCCTCCTTTGGTGCTTAAAAAAGAACAATCTTGAAATCAGAAGGCTACAGGTTCCCCGTCCCTGCTGGAGGTCAGAGACCATGTCTGTGTCTATATGGCTGATCCCAGCATGGTATATAGTAGGAGCTCAATAAACTTTCTTTTTGTCTCTCTCTCTCTTTGCCCCTCCTTTGGCTCTCCCTTTGCTGTGACAATGGGTCCAGTCATCATCTGTGGTGTATGTGCCATGCTCTGTAAACCTATATCTTGCTCTTGCCCTATGATCCTATCTTTCTCTCCTCAATAAACCTCATTTTCATGCTTGCCTTAAAAAAATAAATACACTTTCTTGTTGAAATATAAATATATGTGTGTGAAAACTGTTTTATTTTGAGTTCAAAATCCCATTCTTCCAAGGGAGCAGAAACTTAGTCTTTTGGAGTCCACCCTGCAATCGCTCCCTATTCCATTAAACTCAAGCTCTGCAGGTGTTTGTAATATAAAGATGAAGAGGAGCCAGGCATGGTGGCTCATGCCTGTAATCCCAGCACTTTGAGAGGCCTAGGCAGGAGGATTACTTGAAGCCAGGAGGTCAAGACCGACCTGGGCAACACAGCCAGACCCTGTCACTACAAAATTAAAAATTAAAAAATTAGCCAGGAGTGGTGGTGTGCACCTGCAGTCCCAGGTACTTGGGAGTCTGAGCCATGAAGCTGAAGCAGGAGGATATCTTCTCTTGAGCCCAGGAGTTCAAGGCTGCAGTGAGCTATGATTGTGCCACTGTACTCTAGTCTGGGTGACAGAGTGAGACCATGTGGCCTTTGGTCATCAGCCCAGGCCAGTGGCCACTGCTATTTCTCTCATTCCTGACTGTGAGACCCTGCAGGCCTGGAAGCTATCTTCCCTTCTCTGCCACATCTAAGAGTGTGGGACTTAGGCTGCTCCTTCCTTGGGGTAAAGAAATCACCGAGCTTCAGCTTTGCCCCTGGGGGCCCTGCCCAGAAAGCAGGGCTTGTCCCTCCACATACCACCAAAGTCTCTATCCCCATTACTTCTCCTTGGTCATCTCTTTCCTGGACAAGGGGGAATTCTTCTTCTTCGTCGTCTTTTTTTTTGAGACAGAGTCTTGCTCTGTTGCCTGGGCCAAAGTGCTGTGGTGTCAGCCTAGCTCACAGCAACCTCAAACTCCTGGGCTCAAGCAATTCTCCTGCCTAAGCCTCTCAATCAGCTAGGACCAAGGCTGGAACCACCATGCCCAGCTAATTTTTTTCTATTTTTATTAGAGACAGGGTCTCACTCTTGCACGGGCTGATCTCGAACTTCTGACCTCAAGCAATCCTCCCACCTCGGCCTCCCAGAAGGGGGAACTCTTCTTTGTTTGATGATGAAGTTGGAAAACTCTACTCTCTCTTACAGAGATTCTATTCTTGGAGTTGTCTTTATTTCTGGAAAGGCATAAATTTTTGAACACTAAAGCAAGAAAGACTCCTTTGATTTTTCTTTCATCTCTGTCACACCCTGTCCTGGAGGACACAGACAGCAAAAAAGGCAGCACCTTGAATGAAGAAGGGGGTGATAGGTGTGAGGAGGATGAGTTGAGGGGAGGGTGGTAAACTACATTAAGAAAGCAACAGTGTTAAACATGCCCCAAAATATTAGCTCACCACACATAAAGATTCAAGATTTTTTCCCTAGCTTTATTGAAGTATAATTTACAAATTAAAATTGTATACATTTACAGTATACGATGTGATGTTTGATATATGTACACATTGTGAAATGATTACCACAATCAAGCTAATTAACATATCCATCACCTCACATAGTTATTTTTGTATATGGTGAGAACATTTAAGATCTACTCTTTCAGTAATTTTCAAGTATACACTACTATTGACTATAGTCATTATGCTGTCCATACATCTTCAGAACGCAACATGTTTGTAATGGCACGTGAATGAATGAGCATCTATACTCACCATGGAGAAGAGCAATCTTGCACTGTCTCCCGGTTCCAGCTCAGCTGCAATGCTGCGTGTATCTGACAGCCAAGAGCACCAGACAAGGGGTCATCTGGAGGCTCATCTTGTGCTGAAACCAGAGGCCACAGGTCACCCTCCTTGGGTATAAATAAATCTGGAAACAGCTTTAACTCTCAGTTCAGAAGTTATTCGTGCCAGCCGGGATCCCTAGAATATCTGAAGCTGGGTTGGAAGATGGAAGGCCCAATCTGTTCACTCTGAGGGAATATTTCTAGGTTAAGGTGAGGCAGCAGGTCAAGGTCAGAAAGGTTCAGGCCAGTGCATTGGGCCCACATGGGCTGCCTGGTCAGACACCTTCAGGCCTGGCTGCTCGGCCTCTGTTGTGTCCTCGCCTCCTGTGGCAGATGCTATGGGCCTCTCCTTGCCACGAGTTCCACACAGTGAAGCTTCCTCAGCTCTGCGCCCCCACAGCAGGACCAGCAGAAGACTCTGGGATGGGTGCAGAACTGCAGAGAAGGACAGAAAGGGGGCTCAGGCCGAGAAATGGCTGTGGTCACCATAAGCAGACTCACTGGCAGTCCTCCAAAGCCTCAACCCTCTGGCCACAACACCTTGAAAGGGGGATGCAGAGCACTCGGGGGACACCAACGAGTTCACACCTTCCATCCCCCAGGCAGGGAGGGGCCTGCACCCCACCTGGATTCCAAGGGTCTCCGCTGAGCACACATGTACCAAGCGCGTGCTGTGAGTACAGGGAGGAAAGTGATACCACTCACTCATTAATCCACCCAGCAAATGTTTACTGGGCATCTACAAGTTCCCACTTTCACAAAGCTAACCTTCTAGTGGGCGAGTCAGAGAACAAACACGTCAACAAATAAATGATTTCATTTCAGGCAGGTGACCCTTGATGCCTGAGAAAAAGAGCCAGGGGCAGGGGCTGGAACTGCTACTTTAGATAGAGTGGAAAGGCCCCTCTGAGGCCGCGACAATAGAGCAGAGGTCTGCAAGGTAAAAAATGGAGAGCCATGAGCAGGTGGGAAAAGAACATTCCACACAGAAGGAACAACAGAGAAAGGCAGGATCCGGCCCAACGAGTTCAAAGAGAGCCTGAAGGCCATCGTGGCTGGAGCAAAAGCAGGTGGCAGAGGTGAAGAGGGAGGAACCACCGGATCACACAGGGCCCTGCAGCCCATGCAAGGACTGGGTTCCATTTTAAGTGTGATGTGGAGTTGTTATATGAATAGGGGAAGGATGAAACCTGAGACTTGATGTCCTTTTTTTTTTAAGAGGCTAAGTCTTACTCTGTCACCCAGGCTGGAGTACAGAGGCACAATCACAGCTCACTGTAGCCTTGAACTCCTGGGCTCAAGCAATCCTCCTGATATGGCCACATCAAAGAGTCAGGGTCTCGCCATGTTGCCCAGGCTGTTCTCCAACTCCTGGCCTCAAGCCATACTCCCCCCTCAGCGTCTTAAGTAGTTAGGACAACAGGTAGCACCACCATGCCCAGGTAATTTTTAAATTTTTATTGTAAAGGTGGGGTCTCACTACATTGCCCAGGCGGGTCTCAAACTCCTGGCCTCAAGTGATCCTTCCTCCTCAGCCTCCCAGAGTGCTGGAATTACAGGCATGAGCCACTGCACCCAGCCCTGATTTACATTTTTTAAAGACCAGCAAGCAGCTGTATGGAAAATAGACCTGAAGGGGGAAGATCTTAAGCAGTAAGATCAGTCAAGAAAGCTACTGCTGTCTTGGATTTGGGTGGCAACAATGGATAGTGAAAAGCTGTCAAGATCCTGGATTCAATCCTGGGAAGTGAAAAGAGAGGAGTCAAGGACAACTCCAAGTCTCTGGGGCTGAGCAACTGGGTGAACCGTGATGCCTTTGACTCAGAAAGTTGTATGCAGGGGTAGGGATGGGAGGAGGTCTGTTAATTGTGCCATGTCAAGTAGGCAGCTAGATATAAGAATCTGGACCTCTGCGGTCTGGGACTAGAGGCAGACTGGGGAGTAGTCAGCTAGAGGCGGATGAGATGAATAGGAAGACAGTAGAGATGGAGAAGAGGTTCGTGACTTGAAACCTGGGACGTGCCACTGTGATGAGGTCAGGAAGAGAAGGTACAAGGACAACCAAGTGGGAAGCCAGTAAAGGAAGTGCTTCAAGAGAAGCACATCAAAAGCTGTTAGTAGATTAAAAGTAAGATGAGAACTGAGAATTAACCATTGGCTAGCAAAGATGGAGACAGTGGAGACCTTTCAGTGAAGTGCTAGGGTGCTAGTCTCACTCCAGTGGACTGAGGAGAAATGAAAGGTAAGGAAGTTAAGTGAAGAGGATGAGAGAATCCCTGCAGGAAACAGAGGGCGCCCTCGGCTGGGATGTTTTAAGAGACATTTTAATGAAAGTACGGTCATGTACTGCTTAAGACGGGGGCATGTTCTGAGAAATGCGTTGTTAGGCGATTTGGTGGTTGTGCGAACATCACACAGTGGACCGTTCCACTGACGGAGGTAGGGTGGAGTCAAGGATACTAAAGGGAAAGTTGGGACTCCCAGGGAATAGCAATAGTGGGAAGATGCTAAAACCCTGATTCCCTAATGGTATTAACTGAAGCCAGATGAGAAGCCACGGAGGAGGAGGCACATGTGGCAGGAGTTATAGTTGTCAAGGGAAGTGGCCCCTCAAACACACAGCAAAGTAGGAAAAAAGCCGGAAGGGCGACCTGGGCTGAACTCATTTGGAAGCCAGCAGGTAAGGGAACCTGGTGGTAGAGTCCGCAGAAGCCAATCTCCAGGGCAGAGACAGGTGGAGAGTGGATAGGGATGTAGGAGGCAGGACAAACAGAAAAAAGTCAGTACACAGCTAGCTGTAGGGGGCTGTGGGTGGAGACAGAAAGTACCAGTGCCTCCAACACAGACCGCAAAGGAGGATGGCACAGAAATGGTTAAGAGAACACGTCTTGACATCAAACCCCAACATCACCACTCTTTTACCATGAACACAGTGATTTAATATTCCTGGGCGTTGTGAGAATTAAACGAGTTCATGGATATAGGGTTCTTGGGCTCAATAAAGTGTAGCTATTATTTCGTGCTATAACGACACAGCCGTTAGTTTATTTTAAAGTAGCTTTGAAGTATTATGTTTAAGAATCATGGCACTTGAACATCATAATGCATAGTACTAAGAAAAAAAGAATCATGGTGATTTATTGTAGGTTCAGTGTGGACAAGTCTTGCCTTCTGGATCTCACAGCAGAGTGTTTTTTCTATTTTACTACTACAACCTGTGGCTATGGCATGCTGTTGCCACCTGGTGGCAGCATACCCCAATCACGGATTCCATTGTTTGGAGAAATTACTCCTTTAAACAGAGGATGGACGGAAAGACAACCAGACATTATGTACCTCCTGATGGACGTGCGCAGCACCATCTATGAAATACCAAAAAATTCAAACCTAACTCCCGTTAAGGCTGGATCCAGCTACCAATTTATAGGAAATATAGGACAGAAAGAGACATGCTAAACATCATGAGGATGTGAGCGGCAAAATCCAGAGTATGGAAAAGTCTGCAGGACACACCTAGTTTCTTTGAAAAAAAAAGAGCAAGGAAGGGAAAGAGGTGGAAGGAGACTCTTCAGATTAAAAAAGACTGAAGAGGCAAATTAACAAATCACAATAAAAAAGCATTGATGGGACAATCACGGAAAGGTGAATGCTGTCTAGATATTGGATGATATTAAAGAATCATTGTTGAATTTTTGGCGGGGTTGCTGATGGTATTGTCGTTATATTTTTCAAAGGAAGTACTCTGAAGTCTTTTTAAAAGAGACACGTAATGACATACAGGTATAATGATAGGACATCTGAGATTTACTTCAAAATAATCTAGAAGGTGGGGGGAAATGAAAGAGGAGGTGAAAACAAATTGGCCATTCGTTAATAATTGTTGAAGCTGAGCTGTGATTCCTGGAAGTTCACTGTCTCCTTGCTCCTCCAAACGTCAGCAGACCAGCAACGTGAGAATTACCTAAGAGCTTGTAAGAAATACAGCATCTCAGACCCCAGCCCAAACCTACTGAATCAAAAATTGTAGTTTAAAAAGATCCCTGGGTGGCCGGGCTCGGTGGCTCACGCCTGTAATCCTTGCACTCTGAGAGGCCGAGTCGGGCGGATTGTTTGAGCTCAGGAGTTCGAAACCAGCCTGAGCAAGAGTGAGACCCCGTCTCCACTAAAAATAGAAAGAAATTAATCAAACAACTACAAATATATCAAAAAAATTAGCCGGGCATGGTGATGCATGCCTGTAGTCCCAGCTACTTGGGAGGCTGAGGCAGAAGAATTGCTTGAGCCCAGGAGTTTGAAGTTGCTGTGAGCTAGGCTGATGCCACGGCACTCTACTCAGGGCAGTAGAGTGAGACTCTGTCTCAAAAAAAAAAATCCCTCGGTGATTTATGGGCACACTAAACCTTGAGGAGCCCTAAATTATATTATTTTTTCTACTTTTTGTGTGTGTTTAAAATTTCCACAGCAAAAAATATAAAAACTAAGAAATTATAACAGTTGATAATGTATATTAAAATAAATATTACATAAAGGGTACTCATCAAATATTGGTTGGGGTGAGTTGGACGCTGCCCATGTAACAAGTATTTCTAATTTGCCTATCACTAATAATTGTATCACACTTGCAGTGTGTGATGGCCAAAAATACAGTACATATCAACATATTTAATCTTTGCAAAAAGCCCCTAAAATTACCATCATTATAGATTTCAGGGATAGTAAGCTGAAGTTTAGAGAGGTCAAATGATTCATCCAAGATCCCACAGTCCATAAGTGGAAAAACCAGAGCTCAAAATTAGGACTTTTAACTCCAAAACTCATCTCTTTATACCACTACATCATATTTTAGGAATTGAAATGTGTCCGAGGCATTTGTGGTTTGTTTTTATATAATTTGGTTTTAGTCTGTCTATGTCTATAAAAAATTTTCTTCTTCTAACACAGCATGTTAGGCTACAATTACTTTTGCTTCCCCTTTGGGCTCTACTGACATTCTGCTGGGAAAATAATGCAGCTCTGGCTTTAAATCTTATCTTATTCCAGAGAAAATGATCTCAACCCTTGATTTATCTCATTCACACGATCTTGAAAATTTAGGACTAAAATGATTGAGGCGAGGGAATGGTATCAGTGACTCATGAATTTTTTTCTACATCGAAATACCTGGGGAACTTTTACAATTCCTGAAGGCAGGTCACATCCCAGACCACTTAAACTAGAATCTCTGAAGGAGACACCCAGCCATGGATATATTTATAAAGTTCCCTAGGCAGGCCAGACGCAGTGGCTCGCTCCTGTAATCCTAGCACTCTGGGAGTCTGAGGAAGGAGGATTGCTTGAGCTCAGGAGTTCAAGGCCAGCCTAAGCAAGAGCGAGACCCCGTCTCTACTAAAAATAGAAAAAATTAGCTGGGCGTAATGGTGCATGCCTGTAGTCCCAGCTACCTGGGAGGCTGAGGCAGGAGGATCACTTGAATCCAGGAGTCTGAGGTTGCAGTGAGCTATGATGACGCCACTGCACTCTAGCAGGGACAACAGAGTGAGACCCTGTCTCAAAAAAAATAAAATAAAATAAAATAAAAAGTAAAGTTCCCTAGGCGATCCAAGGTGCAGCCTAGTTTAAGAGCTAGTCATCTAATAATTCTCAGTGGAAGCAATGCTACCACCTAGGGAACATTTTGGAAAATTGTGGGGGAATTTTGATTGTCAAAATATTAAAAATGGCTAAAATTAAAAATAGCAACAACACTAAGTGCAGGTGAAGATGCAGAGAGACCGAATCACTCATACTTTGCTGGTTAGATTGTAACATGATACAGCTGCTCTGAACAATAGTTGGAGAGTTTCTTTTAAAACCAAAAAGGGCTTACCATATGACCCAGCAATTTCACTGTTGGGCATTTATCTAATTATCTAATTATTTATCTAAAAAATAATTTTTTTCACGCAGAAACTTGTACATAATGTTCATAGCAGCTCTATTCAGAATAGCTGAAAACTGGAAACTAAATGTCTTTCAATAGATGAATGGGTGAACTGTGGTACATCAGACATGGAATACTACCCAACAATAAAAAGAATGAAACATTGATATACACAACTTGGATGAACCTCAAGGGAATTATGTTGAGTCAAAAAAAAGCCAATCTCAAAAGGATACATAATATATCTTTCTATTTATTAAGCATTCATGAAATAACATAGAGATGGGGAACAGATTAGTGGCTGTCAGAGGTTAGGGATGAGGGGGAGGGATGAGATGTTACTATAAAGAAGTTACATAAGGGAGCTTTGTGGTGATGGTACAATGATGTATCTTAATTGTGGTGATAATTACACAAAGCTACACATGTTATAATATTACATAGAGCTACACACACACACACTGACACACACTAATGAGTGCAAGTATAACTGGTGAAGTCTGAATAAGCTCTGTGGATTGCACCAATGTTGATTTCCTGGTTTTGATATTGCACTGTTACTATGGAAGATATTAACATCAAGAGAGATTGGGGTGAAGGGTGCACTGGACCTCCCTGCACATTTCTTTTTTGCAAGTTTCTATGAATCCATAATTATTAAAAAAAATATTGAGATGATAGAGGCAATTAATGGGCGAGGGCAGGGATGCCACACTATCTCCACAGCAAAGAACTGCCCTGTGTTCTTTAGGATTTTCCACCATCTCACTAGAGATTCGTTTAAGTGAAAACCTATTTATAATTAGCTAAGCCCAGAATCTAACTGTTTTACATACCTCCCTCCCTACAGAAAAGGCTTTTTTGCATGGTTTTAACATTCACTAAATTTTCCAGGAACCAGACTGCTGTTTAAATGGAAGGAAGACAGTACTTTTTTTTGTTGGGCATCTCACCAAGGGTTATTGACCATTTTAGAAAATCAAGTTGGTGTGGGCAATGCATCTACAAGAATGTGGGGTGTCAATGCAACATCTCTGGGTCACTGCATTTGTAATTGCAAATGCACATACAAGTAGGTAACAGAAGATTCCAGACTCCTTTTTTTTTTGAGACAAGGCCTCACTTTGTTACCCGGGCACGAAGGCAGTGGCATGATAGTAGCTCACTGCAACCTCAAACTTCTGGGCTCAAGTGATTCTTCTGCCTCAGCCTCCCGGGTAGCTGGGACTATAGGTGCACACCACCACACACAGCTAATTTTTCTATTTTTTGTAGAGACGAAATCTTACTGTGTTGCTCAAGCTGGTCTTGAACTCATGACCTCAAGCAATCCTCCCACCTCAGGCTCCCAAAGTGCCAGGATTACAGGCATGAGCCACTGTGTCTGGCCCAGATTCCTTCTAACAGACTTGAAACCAAATACAATGCGAAATTGGTAGAGATAAATGAAATGCAAGGTGAATTTCATTAATAAAGGTTGTTTTATGAAAATCTAAAGTTGTTTTTTTTTTTTTTGAGACAGAGTCTTGCTCTGTTGCCCGGGCTAGAGTGCCATGGCGTCAGCCTAGCTCACAGCAACCTCAGACTCCTGGGCTCAAGCGATCCTCCTGCCTCAGCCTCCCAAGCAGCTGGGACTACAGGCATGCGCCACCATGCCCGGCTAATTTTTTAATATATATATATATCATTTCTTTCTATTTTTTAGTAGAGACAGGGTCTCGCTCCTGCTCAGGCTGGTCTCGAACTCCTGACCTTGAGCAATCCACCCGCACTAGTAGGCAGCATGGTTTTAGAGGTTTATTTATTTATTCATCCTCTCTTTCCTACAACCTATCAAGAGATATGGTCTCTTGAATCTTTTTCAATACTAGAGACTCAATATGTGCCTCTAATATTATATATAAGGTGGAATTTTAAGATAAGAGATTTGGATGCAATACTATCCTGTCCTTTGTAAAAACAAATGGAAATATACTTTCTCATTTTTTTCCAGTTTGACATCTACAATTTGCCTTTGCATGTGTTACCCCTCCTTCAATTAAGATTTCTCTTTTTCTCTTATCATATACAAATAACTCTAATCTGATATAACTTAACTCTAGTTTTTCATTCCATTGTCCATCTATAAATTTACTCTTTCAATCTTCTGAAAGTCTTTACCTGAATGCCTTACAAGTCTCTTAGTTCTCTTAATTTGAAATTGATCCATAATAAACTGGAGCCAGCATCTTACTCATCATACCTGATAGTGTAGTTGTACTGAAGCATTTACTGTACATCATTACATATAGATAATAATATAATTTTGAAATTTTTCCTTTGTATTATGGTTAAGATATTACCTTTTATTTTCTTGAAGTTATGAGTTTTGGTAGGTTATATTTTCTCTGAATTTTATTCCAGGATAGTAAAAGTTTTGTTACCAAACATTTGTTATTAATGTTTGCTGGATTGTATACTGACCTAGAGCATTCTTATTTAATAAGGAAACTAAGGATCAGAGAAGAGAAGAACTTTCTTAGGGTCTATGATTCTAAGGGTTTCCTTTTTAGTCTAGTGTTAACAAAAGATATATGAATTTTACCAATCAGGATAGGATATATAAGGGGTCAGCAAACTACAGCTACCTGTTTTTTATAAATAAAGTTTTATTAAAACTCAGCCATGCCCACTCATTTACATATTACTATGTAGTGCTTTTAGCACCACAATGGCAAAATTGTGTAGTTGCTACAGAGACCTTATGACATGCAAAGCTTAAAATATTTATTCTCTGGATCTTTACAGAAACTTCTGCTGACCCCTGGGCTAGGTTATATTGTGGTAACCAGCAACCCCAACATCTCAGTGCTTATAAAAGTTCATTTCTTTCCCACACAACATGTCCATCATAGGTAGGCTGCAGCTCTAGTTCTTTCACCTTCACTCTGGGAATCTAGGCTGACATATCAGCCTATATCTGAAATATGGCTCGTCTAGGGGTAGAGAAAAAAAGAAGTGTGAACCACGAACAGGCTCTTACAGTTTCTGTCTAAAAGTAACATAAACATCGTTTCTACTCCTATTTCACTGGCCAGAGTGGGGTGAGGAGGTATAATTCTTCCCTGGGCAGCGGCAACAGATATTTGTGAATAAGAGTCCACCATACTGTTCACTATCAAATACTATGCATGCAAGTAGGTTAAGAAATCCTGGTGGAGCCCAGGTGCGGTGGCTCACACCTGCAATCCTAGCACTCTGGGAGGCCGAGGCAGGAGAGATTCTAGCTCAAGGATTTGAGACCAGCCTGAGCAAGAGTGAGACCCTGTCTCTACTAAAAATAGAAAAAATTAGCCAAGTGCAGTGGCACACACCTCTAGTTCTGGCTACTTGAGAGGCTGAGGCAGGAGAATCACTTGAGCCCAGGAGTTTGAGGTTGCTGTGAGCTAGGATGAAGCTATTGCACTCTAGCTGGAGCAACAGAGTGAGACTCTGCCTCAAAGAAAAAAAAAATCCTGGCTGGTGGAAAGAACTGTTGTTCACTGCCTTGCATCCTAAACAAGGAACATTCTTTGACCCTAGAACAGGGGGAAATGATGACATGTGCCCCAGCTGGGTTTCATGATTGTTGTGAATCAGTAACTGCGGTGTGCTGTTCTTTGGCTTGGTAAATGATGAAGTCTAATGTGGTTATCTTATTCCTACCTCACACTGTATATTGAATGTGTGGAAGAAAGATAACTCTAACTAGTCCTGTATTTTTTTTTTTTAGCTCTGCATCTGAAGATCTGCACCTGAGGAACCTCTGCCACATTGGACCTGATTTAGATGATGAGATCCTAGACTTCACACCAATGTCTTAATGGGATGAGCCCTTTGAGGGAGGGTGGGAGTGTATTTTATAAGTGGGAGGATGTGAATTGTTGTGGCCAGAGAAGTGACAGTGGTAGATTGATTCCAAACATGACTGTCATCAGTTTCTTCCCTCCCTGTACACACATGCCTTTCCTCTTAACAAGAGGTAAAATCTACTTTCCTATTCCTGGAATCTGAGCTAGCTTTAGGATTTGCTTTGACCAAAACAATATGGTGGAAGTGACACTGGCAGTTTCTACCTGACGTCCTCTTAGCCAGGCGCCGTGTAGGAATACGAATAACCTGGGACCCCCATACTGGGAGGAAGCCCAAGCTAGCCATGTGGAGAACAAGACCACGTGGAAGAGCGCTGACACACCTTTAGCACAGCCCAGGCCAGCTGTCAGCCAAATGGACCTGAATGACCCCAGCCATTGTCATGTGGAACAGAAGCACTGCCCAGCCAAGCCTGGACTTCATTCCTGACCCACAGAGTCATGAGAATAGTATATTGTCATTGTTTTAAGCCACCGAGTTTTGGGGTGGTTTGTTAGGCAGCAAGAAATAATGATTCTCTGAATGGCTCAAGGCATTTCCCTGCAGGAACGTATACTATTACCTTTGATAAAAAAAAAAAATTATACAGTTGATCCTTGAACAACAGGGGTTTGAACCTCAAGGGTCCACTTACACGTGGATTTTATTCCACCTCTGCTACTCCTGAGACAGCAAAACCAACCCCTTCTCTTCCTCCTCCCCAGCTATGTGATGTGAAGATGATGAGGATGAAGATCTTTATGATTGATCCACTTCCACTTAATGAATAGTAAATATATTTTCTCTTCCTTATGATTTTCTTAACATTTTATGTTAACATTTCTATAAGTAACATTTTCTTACTGGTCAACAGTAAGCTATTAGTAGTTAAGTTTTGGGGGAGTTAAAAGTTATACTTGATGGCCAGACATGGTGACTTATGCCTGCAATCCTAGCACTCTGGGAGGCTGAAGCAGGAGGATCACTTGAGGTCAGGAGTTTGAGACAGGCCTGAGCAAGAGTCTGTACCAAAAATAGAAAACATTAGACTGGCATCATGGCACGTGCACCTGTAGTCACAGCTACTCGGGAGGCTAAGGCAGGAGGATGATGGTGCCACTACACTCTAGCCAGAGTAACAGAGTGAGACTTTGTCTCAAAAAAAAGAGAGTTATATGTAAATTTTTGACTGCTTGGGTGGTCTGTACCCCTAACCTCTGTGTTGTTCAAGGGTCCACTGTAATTGCTCCCTGAGAAATTTTCTCTTACTGTAGATTAGACTAAGTTTCTCATTTTATAGGACAAACTTTCCAACATGTGTATAAAAACTTAAGGATCAAATTTTAACCACATATTCTGCATCATCCCTAAAATTCTGGCAGATAGACTGCAAAGCAAGGGCTAAGTCAACTTTGCCAGAAGACAGCCTTAAATAGCTGAACCACTTCCAGTGATCATGAAATACATGCAAACTGCGGTATAAAGAACCACGGGCCTCAGCAGGCTTCCAGGCCAAGACTGGACTGCGTGCCAACACATCCATTCCAGCTGGGAAACTGGGTCCTCAAAAGGAATTCTGAAGGAAGACCTGCCAAGCCCATTTGTTCAGCCTTATGAAATTTTTCTGACCACTCCCATGGCTGTCCTTTGTACAGACCACCCACATGGATACACACGTCTCACTGTAAGCCTGCCTGGAGACAAGACACAGCCACATCAAAACCACTAAAAACCAGGTACTCAGGAATCCTCTGCAAATCACAGGTACCAGTTAGGAACACAGTATGCTGAAAGAGAACCCCTAAGTTTTCTCTGCTCTGCAGTGACGCTATCCTGTATAGAGAAATAGTGTTCATAACTAAGAGATGCTCATGGAGACGTCTTCATGGAGAACCGTGTGGAGATGCAGGATAAATAACCCCGGGACTAACCGTGTGAACTGAGAAAACACTGAGCAAATCTTGACTGTAGAATTTGGTTTGCTGCTGCTCACCCACAAAGTCTTCCTTTCACCCACTCAACTTCTCCATCTTATAGTGATGAGGAACAATACCCCCTAGAAAGGTATATTCACGGCCCTGTGAATGCTCAGGTGTGAATATGTGGATTTGTCTATGCAAAGAGGGAGAATAGGATGAGGAGAGCAGCCTCTTCTGTAATACAACAATGCCTCGAATCACGCAGGCAAAATCTCAATTATCAAAAATATCCTTAATATTTTACTAACTTGCACAAATACTGGAATGCCCTTATAAAGATTATAAATACGGTATTTTCTTGGACAAATAACTGACTTCTGTCAAATAAATATTACTACTTCCTTTCAAATAGCCTTTTAAAAAAAACTTTCTATTGGAAACTTCTAAACATCCACAAGAGTGACCAGAATAGTATAATGACCCCAGGCATTCATCACCAAATTAAAACATTTATTGATTCATCATCAGTCTAGTTTCATCTATACCCCTGCCTACTATCCTCTTGTCCAATATTATTCTGAAGCACAGCTCATATATCTTTTCATATAAATATTTTAGAATATATTTCTAAAAACTAAGAATTATTATTATTTTTAGAAGTGGGGTCTCTCTATGTTACCCAGGCTGGAATGAACTCCTGAGCTCAAGTGATCCTGCTATCTCAGCCTCCTGAGTAGCTAGGACTATAGGTGTGTGCCACTTCACCCAGCCTTAAAAACTAAAAATTGTCTCTAAAACATAACCACAATGCCATTCTCATATGCAAAAACAAAAAACAAAACTTCCTTCATATTATCAAGTACTCAGAATACACATTTCCCCAAAGGTCTTTTTTATCAGTTTGTTCAAATCAGGGTTCAAATAAGATGCATATTTTGCAATTGGTTGAAATGTTTGTTTCTTTTAATCTATAGGATTTTTCTTATCCATTTTTCCTTGTGATTTTTTGAAAGAGATGGTATCATGTATCCACACAGTTTTGTAATCAAATAGCCCTTTTGAAATGTGTTCACTTCTGTGCCCACTGCAGAGTGTCACAATGCCTCATCTTCCCTACTTGTATCATAGGGTTCTCTGACCACAAGGTGATTTTGGAGGAGAATCTGAGGTCTTACTCATGGATAAAAGGATATCTCTATTTTGATGGGTTACGGGACTGGAGCGTGATGGTCCCAGCCTCTGTCTGGTGAGCACTCCCTTCCTTCCTGTAATGCGTGTGCTACAAATAGCACATGTTTTTGAATTCAGAATCCAGGGTCACAGTTCTGTAACAGTTTACTACCAGTTCACGGCGTAAGGCCTTGAACTTTTCCCCAGAGTAGTCCTTATGTCCCCACACTCTCCCTAAAACAGCCCACGTTTGTTAAGTATATAGCAAGCACAAATTTCAGTTCACCAATTTCTTTTTCAAGAGATAAAACTTTATCTTATCTGTACTTAATATTCTGTTATTTCTGTAGTATGGCCAAAACCAATCTCGGTCAGCTTGGGGATCCAGCGTCTTTTCTTCAGTGTGGCTTCTCTCCACGCTGTTGTTGCCATCCCTCCGCCATGACATCACAGAGCTGTTTCTCCCACCCGGTCTTCAGTCCCTGCTCCATGCTTTGCCACCACATCTTCCTTTGATCCCACCCATGTAGCTTCCCTGAGCCCAGTTCTCCTTCAGCTACTTCTGTGCCCTTCTCAGGTGCAAGGGGATCATTCAGCATCTCCAGTGCCATGCACAGTCACAGGAATTTCAAGCTGCGGTCTAAGGCTCTGCCTGCCTAGCTTCTCAAAGTCCTCTGGGCATCAGAACACTGTGTGCTGGGCCCTACTCCCAAAGTTCCTGATTCAGTGGATTTGGGGCAAAGCTAGAGAATTTACATTTCGAACAAGCTTCCAGGTGATGCTGGGGCTAAAAGTCTGGGGACCAGACTTTGAGAACTAGGAGCCTAGACTTACCACACAGCCATTTATTTTCTGGGGCACTAACCAGAAAGGGGGTCACCCCTGTACATTCACAAACAAATTGTAAGTCCCATTATTTACTACTATTTATTCCTTATTCCCCCAGGGCTTAGCTTAGTGGGAGAGTGGGTAGACAGGGCTCATGCCTTGTGAAAGACCCATAATATCTATGTCTTTCTCAATTCTGCAATTCTCCTCTTCCCCTTTTCAGAGACTCTTTCTCTGAACCATGGGTCAGCACATCTTTTCCATAAAGTTTCAGGTAATAAATATATCAGGCTTTCTGGTCCATACAGTTTCTTTTACAACTACTCAATTCTGCCACTTGAGTACAAAGGTAGCCATAAATAATAAGTGAAGAACATGGCTGTGTTCCAATAAAAGTTTATTTATAGACCCTGAAATTTGATTTTCATGGAACTATTTTTCTCATTTTGGCTTTTTTCAATCATTTAAAAATGTAAAAACCATTCTTAGCTCGCAGATTTTACAAAAACAGGCAACAGACTAGATTTGGCCCACTAGTTGTAGTTTGCTGACCCCGGCCCTACATCATAATTTCTGCACAACTTTTTCCAAATTTGAAATCTGGCTTTTTTGGGAATGGAACTTGGCAGCAACTTACAAATACATGGTATGTCTCCATATCGGCTGATAGCAAGAAATAGAGATAATTCTTGGCTGAGTGTGGTGGCTCACGCCCATAATCCTAGCGCTCTGGGAGGCCAAGGCAGGAGGACTGCTTGAGGTCAGGAGTTCAAGACCAGCCTAAGCAAGAGTGACACCCCTATCTTTACAAAAAAATAGAAAAATTAGCTGGACATGGTGGTGCATGCCTGTAGTCCTGGGAGGATCACTTTTGCCGGGGAGTTTGAGGTTGCAGTGAGCTAGGAGGAAGCCACTGTACTCTAGCCAGGGTAACAGAGTAAGACTCTATCTCAAAAAAAAAAAAAAAAAAGGATAACTCTTACATCTCATTTTAACTGCTGGGTGAATGCGTCTAGAACTATAAGAGCTACATTCTCATTTATTTCAAACACTATTATTATAGATGAAATGGGGCCTTGAGAGAATTATGAAGACAGCAAAGTAACTCATCATGGTCCGCATTCTACAGTAAAATACTTGATGTTGATAAAGAACTAAAAATCTCCAGCTCCCCCAACTGTTCCATGTGAAAAAAAAACACCTAATATTCTGTTTAAATTAGCTTGATGTTTTCGCAAAATAGCATAACAGATGCTTAGTAATGAGTGAATGTCTTTCCTCTTAGAACAGTGATTTCAACCTTGGCTGCATATTAGAATCACCTGGAAAGCTGTTAAAATTCCAAATGCCCAGACTGAACCTTCACGAATTAAATCAGAATCTGGGGATGAGAACTCCCCGGGTGTTTCTAATTTGCATCCAAGGTTACAAACCACTACTGTAGTATAATAGTCAGGATTTCTGCTCTTTGTCCAGGTGTACTGTGTCCTGTCCAATGCCAGAAGACACAATTTGCAACACTTGCATGATCCTGTGTAACCCAACTAACTCTACCTAGGTTCAGATCCTTCAAATTATACATACCTAGGGCCAGGCACAGTGGCATGCACCTGTGGTCCCAGCTACTCTGGAGGCTGGGGTGGAAGTATCACATGAGCCCAGGTCTTCGAGATTATAGTGAGCTATGATTGGGTCACTAAACTCCAGCCTTGGCAACAGAGCGAGACCCTGTTTCAAAAAAATAAATTAAAAAGATGTAGACACTTGACTTTTTATTTCTCACCTTGAACCTGTGTGCCAGGACCAGGGCTATTCCAGGTGGGCTTCCGTAACCGCGACAACAAAGTACAGTCTGCAGGTACAAATCAATTTATAAAATAGCAAAAGACATGAACAAACTCTTCACAAAAAATATATGAATAAACAAATGCAAAGTTTTTTTCAACATCTTTAGTCATTACAGAAATGCATATTAAACCATAATGAGATACAATTTCTCACCCATTGATAATACCAAAAGACTAACAATACAAAATATTGGCAAGAACAGAGCATCTGAAACTCTCATGCACCATTGGTGAGAGCAAAAATAACACAACTACTTAGATAAAATATTTAGCAATTTCTTATAAAGTTAAATATTCACTTATCCAATGACCCAGCAATTCCACTCCTGGGAAGTAAAAACATATCCACCAGGAATGTTAAAGAATATTCATAGTAGATTTATTGAGAATAGTTCAAAATTTAAAACTACTCCCATGTACATCAACAGAAGAGTGGATAAACAAAATTGTGCTATATTTACCAGGCAATGCGGCACATGCTTGTAATCTCAGCGACTCAGGAGGCCGAGGCAGGAGGATCACTTGAGCCCAGGAGTTTGAGGCTGTCACTGTTATGATTGCACCTGCATTCTAGCCTGGGCAACATTTTTAGAGACCCTGTCTCTCTATAAGAACAAACAAACAAACATTGTGCTGTATTCATACAATGGAATACTACTCAGCAATAAAAAGGAAAAATTAAGGCATACAAAAGTACGGGTGAATCTCAAAAACATTATGTTGAGTGGAAGAAGCATGACACAGAATACATACTATGTGTCTCCATTTACGTGAAGTTCAGAGAGGTAATTTATGGTGATAGAAATCAAGAGTATTTGTTTTCTGGGGCACGAAGAGGGGAAGTACCCAAGCATTGACTGGAAAGTGGCAGAGGAATGATGGAATTTTTTGGAGTGATAGAAATACAGCAGATTCTCTAACGCTGTCATTTTGTTCAAGGTCATTTTATCATAACATTGATGAAAGAAAAAAATGGCTTTCCACCTGAGGCCGCTGTCTGTGCAGAGTTTGTACGTTCTCCCCACGTCTGAGTGGGTTTTCTCCAGGTACTCCATTTTCCTCCCACACCCCAAAGATGTGCACATTAGGTGAATTGGCACATCCAATTGTCTCAGTCTGAGCAAGTGTGGGTGTGGTGTGAGTGTGTCCTGATGGAAGGGTGTCCTGTCCAGAGTTGAGTCCCACCTTGCTCCTGTCATTCAGATTCACCAAAAATTGGATAAATAATTATCTTGTTTCCATTAATCTTTCCTAAGTGTATGTAGAGCTCGCATCTATTTCTTTTCTTTTTTTTTTTTTTTTTTGAGACAGAGTCTTGCTCTATTGCCCGGTAGAGTGCTGTGGTGTCAGCTTAGCTCACAGCAACCTCAAACTCCTGGGCTCAAGAAATCCTCCTGCCTCAGCCTCCCAACTCGCGTCTATTTCAATATTTAATATTAGAAATGTTTTGTGTCTTTATTTAGAAGTTTGGTGTTGTTTTTGTGACCAGAAATATGCTGGAGGAACTTAACTCTTGTTTATACAAATTCACCTATGCTAAAATTGGTTTCATCATACATCATTTAGCTTAAAGTCACAGTTTCCAAGTACCTTTTGAAGACATTGAGAACTTACTGCATTCTAAAGCTTCATTGGCTTGGTAGTTACCCAAGTGAATATAATTGTCAAAATTCATAGAACGGTAGGCCTAAGATCTACGCATGTTGTTGTATATAAATTATACCTCAATTTAAAAATCATATGAGAAGAAGGCTGCAGGCCCTTCAACCACGCATCACTGATCCCTCACCGCAGGAGGCATCTCCGCTTTGGCTGAGGGAAGCATGGGCACAGGCTCTCAAGAGCACTCTGACCATGGCTGGTATTCCAGAGCTTCTTCCCTCCTCAAAGGCCTAGAGGTGGCACAGTGAGGAGAGGAGGAGTTTGGAGAATATCAAGTAGTGCTGTTGTCAAGCAATGCAGTTTTGCTGGACTGTAGGGTATGTAAAGGGAAAGATTGGGAAACGGAAATGGCAAGGAGACCCTCGAAAGCCAGGCTGAAGAGTTTAATCTTTATCAGAGGCAATGGAGCCTGCTGGAGGTTTTCAGCAGAGACTGCTTCTCAAATAAATGCCTTCTTGAGGGTTTCACTGATTCCCCTAAATGAATCCTTCTTAATGCCTTTTGGAACTCAGAGGAATTCACAAAACCTGTTAGTGAAAGCGCCTCCTCCTGAATTCTATCAAACTCAAAGGCTTTGGTCCTCTGATGGTCAGTAGGAGCATGCATGGTTGCTGTTAGCTTCGGATTCTGACTCATTTTATCCTTTCCTAATACCAGGGAGATGCTTTCATGGAAATGTTCCAGAATATCTTACTTTCTGCCTCCATTTTTCTTATCTCCTATTCACTCCTCATGCTCTGCAATCTTTTTTTTTTTGTCATTTTTTTTTTATTTCAGCATATTATGGGGGTACAGATGTTTAGGTTACGTATGTTGCCCTTGCCCCCCCTCCCCCCATGCTCTGCAATCTTATTTCCCATTCCGCTATACTTCTTAAATCACTCTCACATAGAACACCAATTCTTCTAATTAGGACTCTGTATATCTATTGCTAGGGTTTTTAATTTTTAGCTTTTTTAGTATATCTATTGCTATGTTACAAATTGCTTCAAGACTTAGTTTCCAAAAAACAAGGATAATCTGGTCAGGCACAGTGGCTCACACCTGTAATCCTAGCACTATGGGAGGCTGAGGCAGGAGGATCACTTGAGGCCAGGCGTTGGAGAACAGCCTGAGCAACAGAGCAAGACCCCTGTCTCCACAAAAAAAATTTTAAAAATTAGCCAGGTGTAGTCCCAGCTACTCAGGAGGCTGAGGCAGGAGGATCACTTTAACACAGGAGTTTGAGGTTGCTGTGAGCTATGATGATGTCACTGCACTCTAGTCTGGGCAACGGACTGAGACTTTGTCTCAAACAAAAACAACAACAACAACAACAACAAAACGCAGTGATAATCTTTTATTATCTTTTATGCTGTCTGTGGGCTGAGATGTCAGACAGGACACAGCCAGAATGGCTCCTCTCTGTTTCATGATGTCTGGGATCTCAGCTGGAAGACTTGAAGGTTGGGGGTTCGACTCACCTGAAGGCTCGTTCACTCATATCTGGTGATTGGTCATGGCTGTCTTGAGACCTTAGCTGGGATCATTGGCTAGAACACCTACATGTAACCTCTTCAAGTGGCTCAGGTTTCCTTACAATATAGAGGCTGGGTTACAAAGGCAAGCGTTGAGAGAGATGGAAAGAGAGAGACAGAAAGAGAAAGAGAGAGAGAGAGAGAGAGAGAGAGCCTGTACCTTGGAGGTCACATAGCACCGTAGTGCCATACTCCATGATTAGTGCAGTCACAAGCCCCACCCAAACTCAAAGGGTGGGAATGCAGACCCCCCTCATCAGATGGAAGAGTATCAGTCACATGTCACATTGCAAGAAGAGCATGTGAAAGAGGATAAATATATTGATGGAGCCATCTTTGGAAAATACTATCTGCCATTGATTCTTTTGGTTTCATGTTACAGAAAACCCAAACCTAATTGGCTTAAACAAAGAGGAAATTTACTGGCTCACATATGTGAAAACTCTGGGGGTACAGATGTCTCCAAATAAGGCTTGAATGAATCCCACACTATGTCACCAGAACCCAGTTTGTCTTTCTTCATCTCTTGGTTCAGCTTTTTCTGTTCTGGCTGAAGCCTCAGACAGATTCTCCCCCTCAAGATGCTGCCACGGCTCCATCCACATATATCTTTTCTTGCTCAATTACTGCAGAAAAAGAGAAATTTGCTTCTCTGATAGTTCACAAAAATGTTCTGGCAAATGAGTTTCTTTGACTCTAACTGTCCTGACTTGGCTCTTGTGTCCATCCCTGAGCAATTCACCATCCTCAGGGAAATGTTCTGTGTGAATGGGCTTGGGCCTAACTCATATATCTACTTCTGGAGCTAGGGACAAAGTCAGCATCACCATAAGTTACATGTCTTCTGTAACTGAGATTAATTCAGCTATAAGGACAGATTTGACATGTGGAGTTGATATCAGGGGTGTATTTATCTTATATCATAGAAAGTCTGGAGTCATATAGCTAATGGTGTTGATCCAGTGGCTCAAGGACTCGGGGCTGATAGAGCTGTGGTTCTCTTGATCTTTCACTCTTTCTCACAGGATGGATGCCCCAGTTCTAGTCATCACATCTGTCTGGACATCATGTCTCTAGGGCCATAGACCACCCTGCCACCGTTTACTATAAGGTGGTTGGGAAAGTGAGCACATGTGAGGAATGGGAGTCAGGTTATCCAACCCACAGTCTGCCACATCAACCCCTGGACATGGACTGCATCATCTGTACCCGAACCACATGACTAAAAGTAAGAAGGCAGGTCTTTTCCATAGCAAAATTGGAGTACATGTACTGTAAGAAAGCTAGTGAGATTCTGGATGGCGAATATAAGAAATGACCACTACTCCAGTGTCTTTTCTTTTAATTCTGCAAAAGTATTTTCTTTCTGTGGGAAGCTCAGCAGAAACACTAGTGATTTCTTACTGGTAATTGCCAAATTCTATAGAAAATTTAAGTCATTTTATTATTGCATCTCTCTTTTGCATTTGACACTGTTGATTATTTCCTCCCTTCTGTAACTCACTACTTATTCATTAAAACTCTATTTCCCTTGCTTCTGTGACACTGAGATCTTTTGGTTGTCCTCGCACCTCTCTGATCATGCTGTTTGTGCACTCAAGAGACCCTTCCTTTCCCTGTCCCACATCCGTGGACCAGACTGCAGCCAAACACCCTTCTCATTCTGTCTGCTTCTTTCTCTTTGTCATGTTTCTTAAATTGACTGCTCAATTAAAGTATTTTTATTCTTATTTCTATAATAAGGAAATTTAAGGTTGTTAATCTTCTTGTAAGTAGAAATTTGGCCCACACCCATAAGCTGTTTGTAGTGTTTTCCTTTTGGTAAATATCTAAATAGATTTTGCTTTCCTTGAATTTATTTTGTAATATGAATAATGCATATTCTGCTTTCTTTTTGTTCGCACTTGCCTGTTGTCTTTTCCTAAAGGTTATGTTTAATGTTTCTGCTCATTCATTTGTTGCATACATTTGACTTAAATACATACATTTGACTTACGACTACTACGCATAGACCCTCTTGATTCGCCATTCATTTAAACAGTGGGATTTCTGAACCTGTGGCCACAAGCACTTTGAATGTCCTTGATATTCTTTATAGAAGAGGTACTGAGGAGCTGAACTACGGCAACTGAATCAGGCACGGTGCTTTGGTTGCAAGCAACAGAAAGTAGCTATGGTTAATTTAAGAAAAACTGATATGGGCTAGCTCACAAAAAAAAGGGAATGAGTAAAAACCAAACCCCCATCCCTTCAGGGAAACATGCAGATTCATTAAACATCATGTTAAATGTCTTTCATTCCTTTCCCTGAGCCAGGTACTGTTATAAGCACGAGTAAATCTGTGGGGAACTTGATATACACAATCCCTGCTTTGAAGACATATATGACTAGCATTGATCTAGAGCCAAGCCTACATGGTTCAAGAGCCTATTTTCCTGCTGCTTTCCAACACACACACTAAAAACTTCAGCCACACACTTCACTGGTGCATCAGCCTCTTTAATGTTTCCATAACTTTGATTATGCTCTACTTTCTCTTCCCTCATTTCTCTTTCCTATAATGTCTTTTCTCACATCTTTACTTGGTGACCTTGTACTCAGTCTTCAAAAATCAAGCCAAGGCCGGGCATGGTGGCTCACGCCTGTAATTCTACCACTCTGGGAGGCTGAGGCGGGCGGATTGTTTGAGTTCAGGAGTTCGAGACCAGCCTGAGCAAGAGCGAGACCCCGTCTCTACTAAAAATAGAAAGAAATTAATCAGACAACTAAAACTATATAAAATAGAAAGAAATTAATCGAACAACTAAAACTATATAGAAAAAATTAGCCGGGCACAGTGGCATGTGCCTGTAGTCCCAGCTACTTGGGAGGCTGAGGCAGTAGGATCGCTTGAGCTCAGGAGTTTGAGGTTGCTGTGAGCTAGGCTAATGCCATGGCCCTCACTCTAGCCAGGGCAACAGAGTGAGACTCTGTCTCAAAAAAAAAAAAAAAAATCAAGCCAAATGTCACCACTATTAGGAAATCAACAAACAACTCCCCTTTTTTTCCTGCTCAGTTCAAATCTCTTTGAGTTGTAGTCACAGGAGCTGGCCGATTGACATTAAAATGCCATTTTTATTACTAATAAAGCCTAAGTTGGAGAACATGGCTTATGTTTGAGGCCAAATGACCTTGTTAATATTTGGCTCTAGAATTAGACTTTTTTAATACTTAAAAGTTTATTGTATCTATTGAATCACTATTTTTAAAAAGTTTTAAATTATTTTAAATTAATTATTATTATTATTATTTTTTTTTTTTCTCAGCCTCCCAAGTAGCTGGGACTACAGGCATGAGCCACCACGCCTGGCTAATTTTTTTTTTCCTAGATATATTTTTAGCTGTCCAATTAATTTCTTTCTATTTTTTGGTAGAGATGGGGTCTCGCTCTTGCTCAGGCTGGTCTCGAACTCCTGAGCTCAGACGATCCGCCCACCTCGGCCTCCCAGAGTGCTAGGATTACAGGCGTGAGCCACCGCGCCCGGCCTTGTTTGGTTTTTTTATCCACTTAGCCCCTAGCAGTGCTGGACATGTGTTAATCACTCTAAAAGTGTTTGACGAATGGAGGGCAGCAAAGCCAATAGTCACCTCCCCACTGGGCCACTGTGGTCTCTGACATGTTGCTCTTAGAGGCTCTGCAAACGCAGGAGCTGAGGCCAAGAGGCAAAGCAGCCTACCTGAGGTCGCCCGTTAGGAAGTGGCAGAGCCAGAAGGAGGGCTGGGATCACCCCAACACCACTCACAGCTCTGACCACCGCACAAAACTGCCTCCCCACACATGGGGACACTGGACAACACGTCTGGGCAGAGTGAAACCTCCGCCCTGCTCCCTATGACAGTTAGCATCCAAACACAGACTCACAGAGGAAGAAACTTGAGCAAAAAAAGAGAACCTTCAACCCCAAGTACTCCCCAGAATTCATCTGCTTAGTACTTTGTAGACAGTCGGAACGTGAGCGAGCCGGAGGGAAGGCCAGACAAGGCTCACGGAGGAGCAGAAGTGGAGGGGAGGGTGGCAGAGGCAGACCAGAGGAGAGGCAGGGCAGTTTGCAGATGTCCAGCTCGCGTGACCTGGGGAGGGCACGCTGCTGGTCTCCTGCACGTGCGGCCACCACGAGCCCCTCTCTTACAGGCTGCAGGGACCACTGGTACTGCCACCGGAAGTCCTACCCACTCCAGGTGCCTGGCGACATCCTCCAGCTGCCGGTGCAGCTGCACGACTTCTCCTGGAAGCTGCTGGTGCCCAAGGACAGGCTCAGTCTGGTGCTGGTGCCAGCCCAGAAGCTGCAGCAGCACACTCACGAGAGGCCCTGCAACACCAGCTTCAGCTACCTCGTGGCCAGCGCCGTCCCCAGCCAGGACCTGTACCTCGGCTCCTTCTGCCCCGGAGGCTCTATCGAGCAGATCCAGGTGAAGCAGAACATCTCGGTGACCCTTCGCACCTTCGCCCCCAACTTCCGACAAGAGGCCTCCAAACAGGGCCTGACCGTGTCCTTTGTACCATATTTCAAAGGTAAGGGGGTCTTTCGCTCTCACCCCACCTCCCTGCTCCCTGAGCGTTTTTTGCTTGGACATTCATTTTGTTCTGGTTTTGTGATCACCGTAATTAAGTTGTCGATTTGGAGAGAAGGGATAGCTCAGTGGGCTGGTCTCGCACAAGACATTTGAAAGATGGTGAGTCTTTTAATCCTGACTTTACCATCAACCTAGTGTGGAAAATTCCAGAGGTTAGTAGTAAGAAAAATGTGTCTGACAGTGGGAGGCGACGGTTGGTAGGCAGCAGGACAAATAATCAGGTTTGAGTTGTTTCTGGAAGCCGACAGGGCAGAAATGAGAAATAACCAAATATTCCCCAGTCCTGGGTTTTTAAGGTTGTAGCATGGAGTCCTCAGGCAGACGTTTTTATGAGTCTGCATTTACAATTCAGAATGCAGCGCAGAAAGCCGGAGGGGGAACACTGGGAGGGAGCCAGGGGGTCCTGTTCCCCACAGCCTGGCGGAGCGGGCCCTTCTAGAAGGCCACTGTGTGTGTCTCTGTGTTCTGAGGCACCCAGTGAGGTCTAAATGGCTCACAATGGTGAACTCTACATGGTTGATTTTAAAAGTAACCGCCACCATTACAAGTTGCCCAGAGAACATTTCCATCAAATTAGAGGCTATTTTAAAATTGACCAAGACCTTTGTTTGATGTTTACTTCGTACCTTGGTTCTCAGAGGTATGAGTGGGAGGGAGTCGGTCCAGACTGCCGCTATCTCCAAGGTTACCAGAGAAACTCCTTCTGAGGAGTCTTGGTAGATGAGACATTCTCATCAGCGTGGAATGTTAGTGTTTTCTCTCTCCCGATGGTAAGGAATAGATTAGTTGACATGTCAGGGGCTCTCTTAGCTTTGCAATTCCAGAATTTTTCCTTAGAATCTGAAGTTTTTTTAAATTTCCAAAACAGAAATCAGTAGGTACCATTCCCGCCACAGAGCAGGGCAGTAGGTGAACGTTAGCTATGTTGAGAGCATTTCCCCACTGTTTGACTAACTGGCTTGCTTTTTGTTTGCTTGCTTTGTTTTTTGCTAAAGACCTGAGCACCTAATCTGACTGAAACTAAGCCTGCACTGACGATAAAGTAGCGCTAGATGCTTGTAGCTATTTAAATTGCAAGCAATAGGAAATGAATTTGAAATGCAGGTCCTCAGTTATCCTGGGCACATTTCAAGTGCTCAACGGACTCCTGTGGCTAGTGCCTACCTATTGGACAGTACAGATCTAGAACATTTCCATCATGGCAGAAAGTCTGTTGGACAGCACTGGTCCAGACAGTTAAATGTGGTCTCCTACCCAACTCCTTTTTCCCCCCATTGAGACCAAGTAAAACAACGTCTCTATGGATCCCCTTCCCATTTCCTGCAGAGGAAGGCATTTTCACAGTGACCCCAGACACAAAAAGCAAGGTCTACCTGAGGACCCCTAACTGGGACCGGGGCCTGCCGTCCCTCACCTCGGTGTCCTGGAACATCAGCGTGCCCACAGACCAGGTGGCCTGCCTGACCTTCTCCAAGGAGCGGACCGGCGTGGTGTGCCAGACGGGACGCGCATTCATGATCATCCAGGAGCAGCACACCCGGGCGGAGGAGATCTTCAGCCTGGAGGAGGAGGTGCTCCCCAAGCCAAGCTTCCACCATCACAGCTTCTGGGTCAACATCTCTAACTGCAGCCCTGCAAGCGGCAAGCAGCTAGACCTGCTCTTCTGGGTGACGCTTGCCCCAAGGACTGTGGGTAAGGACCTTCAGGGGAGGTAGAACACTGTCAGCAGAGGGATAAGGAGCAAGTCTGGGAGGCAAGTCAGAAGACACAGATTGAGTCCTGGCTGTCTGTGTATCAGTCAGCTATTGCATCGATAATGCTACATAACAAACCATCCCCAGAACATAGTGGCTTAAAAGCAGCCATCTGTCATTGCTCTCATGTTGGCTGGACAATTCATGTACCTGCAGGTTGGCTAGAGGACTTTGCTGATCCTAGCTTGGGGCTTTCACGTGTCTGGGGCCCAGCCTAGATCATCTGAGACACCTGGGCCGACTTGGCTCTCCTCCACGTGGCCTCTAATCCTCCACACTGGGCCTGTCTTTGTGGTAGAGGCCCATGAAGAGACTAGAGGAAGCACGTAAGGTCCCCTGATGCTTAGGTTAGGAACTCATACACCATTCCTTCCACGGCATCTTTTGGGCCAGTCTAGACTTTTTTAGTCAATCTACCATCGTCCTCTACCGTTAATCTCTCTCTTCCATAGAGGCAGTCTCTCTACTCTTAAGTGCTTCCCCATCTGTAGAGAGTAGATGATAATACCTACCTTATGAATGTATCATGGGGGTTCAGTGTTGGGGATTAAAATGTGGCAACCTGGAAGGTATGACAGATACATGATGCTGGTATTTTTTATTTAGTCCCAATGAAATATTGGAATCCATGAAATGCCCTCAGTGGCAGGCCTGGGAGCCAGGGCAAGGGATTTGGCTTTAGTCCTCAAAGCTGCAGGATCTGCAGAAGAGTTTCTAGCGAGGAAAGGCTCATGTGGTGGGGTGTCTGTGGCAGAGCCAAGTCTGCCCTTTATTTAGCGAGGGCCACAGAGCATCAGAGTGTCGGAGCCAGCAGGGACCGTGGAAGCTGTCTGTTTCCTTTTGCCTTTCTGGCCACACAGCTGGTTAGCAGCAAGAGAGTTGGCAGGAGCCAAAAGCCACAAGTGAAAAGCTCTCCACACTCTCGGGTCACCTCCTGGGTTTTCTTCCTCTCTTATATTCATTTCTGTCATTTATTTCAATTCCTATTTTCTTTGGATCTCACCTTTTGTTTGCTTGGTTAACATGCAAAAACTTTTCAATCCATTTTGATGCAAGGTTGCCTCCAATTTATTTGTTTGTTTCCTTTGTACAGCTGTAGGAAAAGGACAGCACAAGTGGAACAGCCCTCTCCTTCACTCCTTCGCTGCTGACTTTTGACTCCCCGCTTTCTCCTACACTCCTCTGCTTTGCTCTTCTCTAAGACAGTCTGTGGTAATCAGTGGGACATGCCCATATAGGCCAGCAGCAGCCTTTGCAGTAGATCTGGTAGGTCCCGCCAGTTTGTTTCAGTGCGTCAGGGGCCTTGGTTTTCATTTTGACTGGGTTGGGTTTTGTCCCAATGGAGTCTCCACGTGGAGACTTGGGCTTCCTCACAGCATGGTGGTCTCAGCAAAGTTAGGCTTCTTACTAATACATAGCAGCTGGCTTTCTCTCAGAGAAAAAGAGCAAGCTGACATCCTCTTAAAGGTTAGGCCCAGAACTGGCCAGCCCAGGTTCAAGAGGAAGGGAAATGGAGACCTCATGATGTGAGGAGCCACATGTGCACACAAGGCTGGCAGGCATTGACGGTGTTCATCATTGGACTAACCCCGTCTTCTCGTCTGTCTCCTTGTGTCTCTGCTCACAGACCTGACTGTTGTTATCATCGCAGTGGTGGGAGGTGGAGCCTTCCTGCTGTTTGCCCTCGGACTCATCATTTGCTTTGTGAAAAAGAAGTAGGTGGAATCTCTTAAACTGTCTTTGGCTGCTTTGATGCCTCCTCAGACCACACAGGCCAGATATATTGTGAATTATCGACTTTGTTTTCTTGCTTGCCCTTTCCCCCCAAAGATTGATGTTAAATAACTGTCAGATGCAAGTTATACTTCCAGGAGGGAAAAACCCATACCTGGGGTGGGGGCAGGGGAGGGTTAAAAGGCATTTGCGACACTTTCCTCCGCAACCTCGTGCTGCCTCGGCACAAGTCCCTTGTGAACCGCTGTTGTCGCTTGTCAGCTTGATCATTGCAGGGGTGATCTTGGCAAGAAAATGCTCCCGTAGGCTCTGCCAGACCGTGCCTCTGAAGCCACTTCCTCTGTCACCTTAAGGAGAACGAATGCATGTTGCCCAGGCTTGTTCTGCAGTTTCCTAAACAAACTGTTTGCTTTATGCTTGTTTATTAGACTCCAGATAAGCACTAAAGGCCAGCCCTCTGGATGAGAGGAAGGAAGACCTAGTTAACTCTCATTCTCACCTGCTACCCCTTTGGGATGACAGCTCTACAAAAGGAAAATGTTGACCTTTTTAGACAGAATCCATGCTGCCACTGAATTTTGTAAATTCTGTTCATATTTCTGATTAAAGATGTAGGGAAGGGGGGAAATCTATTTTCCTTAGCATGATTTGACCTTCCGAAAGACCAAGAAAAAAATTCTTTTTTTTTTTTAAATTAACTGTGGCCCTAAGCAAACAAATGAAATTCTTTTTTTTTCTTTTTTTTTTCTTTTTTTTTTTTTTGTTTGTTTTTTTTTGAGACAGTTTCACACTGTTGCCTGGGCTAGAGTGCCGTGGCATCAGCCTAGCTCACAGCAACCTCAAACTCCTGGGCTTAAGTGATCCTCCTGCCTCAGTCTCCTGAGTAGCTGGGACTACAGGCACGCACCATCATGACTGACTAATTTTTTCTATTTTTAGTTGTCCAGCTAATTTATTTCTACTTTTAGTAGAGACGAGGTCTTACTCTTGCTCAAGCTGGTCTCGAACTCCTGACCTCAAGCGATCCTCCCACCTTGGCCTCCCAGAGTGCTGGAATTACAGGCGTGAGCCACCGTGCCCGGCCGGAAATTCTTTTTTTTTTTTTTTTTGAGACAGAGTCTCACTTTGTTGCCTGGGCTAGAGTAAGTGCCATGGCGTCAGCCTAGCTCACAGCAACCTCAGACTCCTGGGCTCAAGCGATCCTACTGCCTCAGCCTCCCAAGTAGCTGGGACTACAGGCATGTGCCACCATGCCCAGCTAATTTTTTTTTTCTCTAGATTTTTAGCTGTCCAATTAATTTCTTTCTATTTTTGGTAGAGACGGGGTCTCGCTCTTGCTCAGGCTGGTCTAGAACTCCTGAGCTCAAACAATCTGCCCGCCTCGGCCTCCCAGAGAGCTAGGATTACAGGCGTGAGCCACCGTGCCCGGCCGGAAATTCTTGATCTGCAATGAGACTGTCTAAAAATGATGAGGAAGGACTGGCTTACAGCAAGTCCAGGGACAGGCCTTTACTCTATGAGACGTGGCTATGCATATATCACCTGGGGAAAAGGACTTCTTTTAGTAAAACATCATGTTACTGTTTGTGTCAGGGAACTTTCTTACCTGGGGTACACAGAATGCACCC
>CAUYSK010001880.1:0-10543 GCA_963575035.1 Avahi laniger
CTCCTCTCTCTGTTGTCCTCTGTCTGCACTTTCCAGGTTTTGTATTCCTATCTCCTGTTATTCTTTTTCCTGATTTGTGTGTCCCCCGCTGAATCTGCACCGATTCCCCTCGCTGTTTTTGTGGGAGAGCGATCCGATCATGTGTAGCAGACCAGGATCTACGTCTCCCTCTCTGGAAGCAGGGATCCGGGAGGCTACCCTAACTCCGCCATTTTCCCGAGCCCCCATATTTTCCATTTTAAATGGGATAAGAAAAATTAATTATAGAAAACCAAATTTCTATTGATTTGATTGCTTATTCTGTTCTTTTCCGTTTATTCTTTGATTTAGTATTTATATTCATTAATAAGGAAGAAAAGAAGGAATTACTGAACAACAGCTCTATGCCACACATTGTGCTAAGTATTTGCTTACATTGTCTCATTATATTTTTAATGCAAGGCTATCAACATCATTAAACATCATTAAAAGTAACGATGCAAGTTATTGATGGTGTTACAATTTGCTGTGACATTCAGTCTCAAGAGGCCATATCATAATTGGAATGAGAGAATATTGACATAAAACCAGAAATAATACAAATTAGTATACATAAGTGCTGAAAGAATGGTACCCAAAAGAAAGAAAGAAAGAAAGAAATATAGAAAAAACTACGGCAACAAGAGTTCAAAGTTATACCCATTTACCAAGGTCACAGAAGGATTTATAGATCCACATAATGTTTTGTCTTAGTGTACCAGTAAATTCTCAGTCTTCAGTCTGTCTCCAATTCCTCAAAGTTTTTTGGAAATCCTTCCAAAAGTTCTTCTCTCGAAAAAAATATCTTTCCCCCTCAGGCATTACCTCATTTTTCAAGCTTCCATTCTACTACCTATCTTCTTATGCCCAGTAAAAATCCAACGCACATGAAAACAGAGATTTCCTGTGATGCACTACCTATTTCTTTCACTCTGCAAAACATGTAGAGTTCATAGTGTCCTTTCTTACCTCTTGGTTTCCAGCTTGGCCAAATGACTTGCTTTGGCTATTGTGATGATAAGAGTTATGATGTGAGCAAAGGCTTGAAATGTAGTTTCATATTTGGGCTTACTTTTTCGCACTGTCATCTTTTGCCAGGAGGTTCATCTGCCTTGATTAGCTGCTGATCTAAAGCAGCTGAGACAGATACAGCAGACCCACATCCAATCTACATGTTGGAGCCAATCCAAAGTAGGCACAGCTGTCAATTGAACTCTAGTTTATCCATAGATGCAGAAGCCAAAAATAAATGCTATTATTGCAAACCACTAAAATCTTTGGGTCATCAGTGCAGCATTATTGTGGCAATAGCCTACAAATACAGGCCCCCCCCCATTTTTAAATCACAGTAATTTCTCAGTGTCTGTGGAAGATTGGTTCTAGGACCCTTGTAGATGCCAAAATTTGTGGATGCTCAAGGTTTTTATTTACAATGGTGTAGCATTTGCAAATAACCTACACAGATCCTCACTTATACTTTAAATCATCTCTAGATTATTTATAATACCTAATACAATGTAAATGCTATGTAAATGGTTATGTTTTATTGTTTATGAAATTATTATAAGAAAAAAACTCTGTACATGTTCAGTATAGACACAACCATTTTTGTCCTGAATATTTTAGAACCACGGTTGGTTGAATCCATGGATGTGGAATCCACAGATAAGTAGGACCAACAGTATTATGAACATGATTTTTCTTGATTCCACCTACATAAAATATACCGATGATGGGTTAAAAAAATGAATTGATCATCTCTTTTACCACCACCCTTACAAATCATCTTCTTTTCAATTTTCCCTCCCAGTTGATATCATTTCATACTGTCCAAACCACAACCATGGAAGTTATCACTGACTCATTCATTCCTCCCTCCATTATCATTCCATTCAATTATTAACTAAGAGTTTTGATTCCATTTCCTAAAGGTCTTTTTGGTCTTCCTCATTTGTTTTCCCTACCTTATTTTAGATCTGACCTATGTTACATATTTTCTATTCCCTTTGTTTTTCAGCCCACTCTGTGTGGCCCTCCAATCATTTCTCTTTATCGTTACAGTCTTCTGAAAATATTAGCCTCATCATGTAATTGACTGTACTAAAATCCTTGCTTCCCACCACATTCTCTCATCATTGAAAATTCAGACACCTTAGAATGGCAAGATAGTAGTATTAATACTTAGGTAACTGAGCTTACTTTGATGGCTTTGTCTTCTACCATTCCTTCCTTCTTGCACTATATGATCAAGTAACCAGCCATTAAGAACTACTTACTGTACTTGAATTTTCTGTGCTCCTCTAATGACTTTAAGCTTTTATATATGCTCTGCCTGCAACATGCTTCTCAGTAATTTTCCTTTTAGTCTGGTTAAATATTATCATTCTAAAATCAATTTTCCAATCTAATCTTATCAAAATTCCTTTAAGCCTTCTCTAAGTAAACCCTTTCCTCATTCTCCCTATTATCTTTCATATATAGAATCAGAATTGAGAGAACTTTCTCTGTGTTTCCCTAATTATTATTACTTCCCTCATTCTAATAATTGCACTATACTACGTTTATATTTTTACTTTGCTCTAATATCATGGCACCCTGAATTTCCTCTTATTCTGATGCCTCAGCATTTACGATAATGATTGGTGTATAGTAGGTGCCATGAATGAATATGGAAATGGAAGAAAGGTATTAATAATATAAAAATAAATTGTCAAAATCTTCCCCAAATTAAACCATAGTTGTTCACAGACAACTCACCTTGTTGTCCTCCTTACAATTAATTTGTCATTATATTGGAATAGAAGGTGTAATTCATGTTGACAGATTCTGCCATTCTACCTAAATACAAACTATCTAATACTTAATACAGCAAATTTTGATTCAAACATGAGATTGATGCAATGATATTAAAAATTCAAGGGCAGAAAGAGAAATAGTAGTTATGGAGTGCCTGTCATACATCAGACAGTTTGCATGTGCTAAGCATGCATAATCTTTACATAATATAAGATAGGTGTGTCAGTCAAAGGCCAAGTTTAATATAAATGATTACTCAATATAACAGGAGACTGGAATAGCAAGGTATTATTTCATAAGAAGATAAAAAGAATTCTAAAACATAGTAATACCAGGTATACTGAGCAGCCACGACCCCTAAGTCTAAGTTAGAGTACCCAGTGAAGAACCTTGCCTCCAGGGCTGATATCCAGATCTTTTTGGTGAGAATTCTGCTCACTGAATAGCTGAAAAGTTGCTGTAGTGTCAGGTGATGGAACTTGCTGAAGGTCTGTCTTTGAGGGTTCTAGGAAAGCCTATTCAGGGAGATGTCCTCCTGGAGACACTTCTCTATGAAACCGCCTCAGGGGGTGCCACGGGAAGCTGCTGACTGCTGCTGGCTGCGTGTCCCGCAGGAACTAAGTGCTACAGAAGCTGCAGGCTGTGCAGGGGCTGGGCGGTAAGGAGCTGTGCTTGCTCCCGGAAGCTGCAGGAAGGCACGCTAGAATCGGTAAGCAAAACCTGTTCCTTCTGCAATATCTCTCCAGCACTCTTTACTGATAGCTGGCAAAGGAAAACTATTTAAAGGACCCCGTTACTTTTTCACATAAAAGGAAATGAAGAGTGAATTTGGAGCTGAGAGACAATAAATTGATATGTGTTCATATCTACTTTTTAAGGAAAAATCATGGTAGAAAGTGAGGGATCTAAGTTGAATAAAGGACATAGAGGTATGTTTTTTGAGATCTTTGGAATGATTTTCCAACTAGAAAATGCAATGCCTTCAATATAAAAGTTTATTTTTCAAACAAGAGTAGCTTTTATATGTAGACATCACATTATTCTAATGTAAAAAATATCCAGGAAAAACTTTTTCCTTTGATTAATAAATATCATTAACAGTGTATATTAACCAGACTAAATTAAATTCATTTGCTTATTCATTCAACAAAAAATACTGAGTGATGATTATGTGACATATACTATTCTAGTATCTAGGATTTTAACGTTTCTGATAAAAACAGAATTATAAATATAAATATATTTTCAACTTGAGTTCCAATTTTTACCTCAATTTAACTTTCTATATTAGACATCATCATATTTTTTTCTTAGTGATAAAAACACAAGACAAAAACAGACCAGAAAAATAAAGAATCCTCACATTTACTAGGAAAGTATCCAGTTTTAAAAGTTGAGGTGGAACGTATATTGAGATTGCATGATAAATGGTTAGAGTTTTTCTGTTTTGTTTCTCTCAAAGTTTTACATTTAAGTCACTGATAATTAGTTCCTACTTTGAGATTGTCGATGCATTTAGACTAAGTGAAGAAAGTATCAAACAGACTCTAAGAATGTCACTAAATAAAATAAATCCCAGAGCACCGCAATATTCTAAGTCGATTTAAAAATAAAAGATATCTATGGCCAGTATAAATTCTTTTACCTTAATGAGAAAGGTATTGAAAATTCAAATAAATTTTTTCACAAAGGACCTGTATATGCTTGATAGATTAGAATGTACTCAATCTTCTTTGGCATGGGCTTTTTTTTTTTTTTTTCATGAGCAACATAAATATTTCCTGCCATTTATAATTTTGGAGGTAAGATTAATTTTTCTTTCTTAAGCCGCAGCTATTTCAGTCTCCCTTCTTGGAGGGTACATGATTTGCCCAACAAAAAGTAACCGTGGGTTGTGTTTGCACATTTCAAAATAGGGACTCCACTAACAAATGTCCCATTAAGTCAGTCCTCTTGTCACTTGTCAATCTGTGAATAAGGTCACTATAGATCATCTGATTGAGATAGATTTGTCATTTATATGTGGCACTTTCAAAAGCAATGAGAGGTTTTCTTTATTTTCCCTGTTCCTGGAACTTGTCAGTCTCTGGTCATATCATTTTGGCAAGTAAAACTTTGATGGCTGCAAGAATTCACACAGTAACCTGAGCCTGCAGTATTTTTGTGCTATGTATCATTTAAGTTTTGTGCACTGTGTCATTTTACTACAGTACTTAAAATCCATATAAAAGGCATAGGAAACTGCAGCTACTCTGAAAGTATCCTTTTCTGGAAGTTAAATATCTTTTAAGTATCAACATTTATAGTAGAAGGTAGCATTTAACATTAAGGATCCTGTGATTTATTTGATCATTGATATGATTGCAAAAATAGAATGTAATTTATATAAAAATTCACTAGAATCCTTAAATGTATCTTAAAAATTGGACTTTATAGTAAGTATGCATCAACCTTTACTAAAAGTGGTTTCCTAAGAAGCCATATATTTCATTTATATTGTGGGTCGACAACATACATCAGATATACTTTTGAACCTCTCTTATATTTTAGAAGCTCTCTGTGTGCCCTTTCTCCCTATTTTCACTGACTTTTCAGAGATTCAGTAAAATATTAAATATCTGCCTTAAGAATGGTCTTCAAATAGAATGTTTTGATTATTTGAATATTCTTGTTCTAGTTATCAAAAATAATTTGTTTCAATTCTTAAGGTTTAAATTATTTCTATGTTTATTTTTCTACTTTATGAAATATTAAATTGATCCAAAAATAAATGTAATACTTAATGCATATTTTCACTATTTTGTATACTACCACTGTGTCATAGCAATTTATATGGAAGTTCTTTAAGCATGTCTTTTATAAAATGTGAAAATTCTTGGTGTAGATGCTTCTATTAATTACATGTATTCCCTAACATTTACACAATATGAGTGCTCAAAATAAGTTGTAATTAATTATCTTATAGTCACTATCCACTGCCCATATTATGCAAAATATACCCCAGAACCTAGAGTAATTTTAGAAAATCGATGTAGCTTCTATGCTAACTGAAAGCCCATACACTAAAACTCATGTACTCTTCACTTAGTAGAAATCTTTTCAGTGATTGCAATGAATATGATTTATTGTCTTCCTTCATACCAGAATAAAGTAAGCAAATGTAATTGTGAGAGGTGAATGAGAAACTATAGTTTAGAATCACAGAATGCTAAAGCCAGAAGATATCTTTACGACTATTATACCAAAAGAATCTCACTTTTCTGATAAGGCAATTGAGGTCTATCTTGGGGTGCATTCCCAAAGAAACAGACTTTCACAAGAAAATTTGCATTTAGGAGGTTTATTGAGGAGTGCTCCAGGGAAGAAATTCATGAGTGAATAAAGGAAGGAGAATTAGGCCGAGACAAGCTGGTGGCTGAAATGCAGCTGTTGACATAGATCTGAGCCCCAAGGGGAGCTCTGGAGCTGAGAAGATTCTGCAGAATGTCCCAAATAGGGGTAACAGGACAAAGCTTTGTACCCTGATCAGTCATTGGACCTGGAAAAGGAACACATTCTTGGGCATAAAAATCTCTTTGGCTGAGGTTCATTCCCAGATGGGTCTCATCTATGAACTCTCCTGGCATCTGGGAGGATGAGTGCCCTTCTGGAGGGGGATTTAGGTGGAGTATTCCAGCTATTGTTCATGTCATAGGACAAGCCGGTATGCCATTTCTATGGTCTAAGTGCTTTTGTCTCCTGTAAATTCATGTGTTTGAAGCTTAATCCCCAATGCAACAGTTTTGGGAGGTGGGGCCTAACAGGAATTGTTCAGGGTAGTCAATGTTTAGGTAGTTCAAAAGCATCCACTCTCAGGGCTAGATTAATGCCACTATAAAAAGGGCTCGCAGGCGTAGGTTTCCTATCTTCTGCTTTTCTGCCATGTGAGGCACAGCATTCCTCCTCTTCAGCGGATATAGCATTCAAGGTGCAATCTCGGAAGCAGATAGTTTTCGGACTCAGACACAGACTTGTCACAGGGCAGGGCATCCTCCGTAGGGGGACTCAGAGAATTCCCACTAAGGTAATGTCTCGTGGAGCTGTCGGAGCAGGGCCACCCCCCAAGAACACCGAACTATAGAACCACCCGCATGCAGCTTCAGCCTGGGAAAGCCACAGGCATGCGACGACTCCAAACTGCAAGAGCTGTGGTGTGGTCTGTGCCCAGCAAAGCCGTGGGGTGGAGCCAAGTGTCTCCAAACAGCATGACTTGGAATCAAAGGAGTCTCAAGTCTTAAGAATTAATAATGTTTGCCCTGTTGAGTTTTAGACTTACTTGAGATCTATCATCCATTTCTCCTTGCCCATTGCTCTCTTTTGGAATAGAAATGTCTATTCTATGCCAATACCACATTGTATTTTGGAAGCACATAACTTGTTTTGATTTCAAGGGCTCACAGATAAAGGGGAATTTTCCTCAGGATAAAGTCTTTCTGAACGTATGCTTTTAAGCTGTGTCCTAAGATGTCACAGGCACAATGACATTTAAAAAACCAGTTAGTAAAAAAAAAAAAAATCTAAACCAGGACTGTTCTTTTTACTAACTCTGGATCCCAATGAGACAAAGATTTTTTTTTAAATGGAGAATCAATTTCTAGATACATGCTTATTTATCTAAAGTTCTACCATACTCTATAATCATAATAATTAATTAGTATTTATTGAATGCTACCATATATGTGGTACTATTTAATTAGAAAGGCTGAATCATGAAAAATTCCCTTTGGTCAGGGAACTGAAATAAAAGCTATTTAAAACAACTTTCATTATATATCTATTTACATTACTAAAAAAAGAAGATCATGTAGCAGAAGGAAGAGGAATGTGAGGAAGAAGAAAGGGAGAAAAGGTCTCAGGAGTCACGAAGGGTAATGCAGGAAAGCCTGTGAAAAAACACGTGATTTATAAGCACCTACAAGTATCCTGACAACAATTAAAATGCAAAATGAAATGAAGGGTCAATTGTTCTTACTAATCAATTTTCACTTTAAGTGAAACACTAAAAATACAGTAAGAGAAAAAGACTTTTGGAGCTTTTGGAGAAAAACGTTAACTTCACTAGAATAGGTAACATCTAGGATAGGAAAAAACATCTGCTAAAGTTGAAATTCCCTCTCATAGAGAATTTATGGTGATTACAGTTTCTTCAAAAGAGCAAATAGCCATCGTTGCAGCTGAGGAACCATCTCAAAACTGGGGCACGTGTGGCATTTTGGTGAAGATATTCCCAACTCCCAGGTTAGCATGTCTCTTTGGAACATGGAGAAATATGTGTAACCAAAACCCCTTCTTTTTTATTGTTCTTCGGCCGTGGCACTTCTAAAAAATATGGCTGTGTCCATTGTTGCTTCCGTTCTCTAAATGTTACTCAGAGGCAATGCAGATGCTGAAAACTTTCTCCTAGGTGTCATTCATACTGTCTGTGTGCATATGTCTAGCCTTAGGAAATGTGGTAGGTTGGAATGCAGCTGTCTTACTCCACTTTATGCTACTGCAAGAGAGTACTTAGAGAGGGTTTAGTTTTGCACAGTCTTGGAGGCTGGGAAGTCCCAGCTCAGGGTGCCAGCATCTGGTGAAGGCCTTCTTGTTGTTCCGTCACACGTTGGAAGGCGGAAGGGCAAAGAGTCAATGGGGGATAAACCTGGCCTTTAACAATGGCATAAATCCCACCTATGATAGCAGAGTACTCATAGCCCTAATCACTTCCCAAAAGTCTGACCTCTCAACACCACCACAAATTTAACAACTTGTATTTCAACATGAGGGGGCAAACATTCAAACCATAGCATTCTGCTTCTGGCCCCTCAAAACTCATGTTTTTCTCACATACAGAACGTATTCATTCCATCCCACTAGTCCCCAAAGTCTTAACTCTTTCCAGCATCAACTCAGCAGTTCAAAATCCAGAGGCTCATCTGAACATCATGAGTGAGACTCAAGGTGTATGTCTTTTCATATGCTCTCCTGTGTTACCCTTTATGCCTGAGACCTTTTCCTCCCTTTCTTCTTCCTCACATTCCCCCTTCTCCTGCTATATGGCCTTCTTTCTTTAATAATGTAAATAGATATATGATGAAAGTTGTTTTTACAACTTTTATTTAAATTTCCTTTCAAAATGAATTCTTCACAATTCAGCTTTTGTAATTAAACAGTATCACAAACATTGTAGCCAGTTAATAAATACTTATTGATTATTATAATTACAGAGTATGGTAGCACTTTATATAAATAATCATGTATCTAGAAATATAATTCCCATTTAAAAAAATCTTTGCCTCCTTGGGATTCAGAGTTAGCAGAAAGAACAGTCCTTGTTTAGAGATTCTTTTTTTTTACTTACAGATTTTTTTTTTATTGTAACTGTGCCTGCAACATCTTAGGACATAGCTTAAAAGCATCAGAAAGGCTTAATTTCTCCTATTGTATTGCAAGATTTTATGGTCCTCTCCAATTTTTATTTATTTATTCATTTATTTGTTCCTTTATTATTTTTCTTCTTCTGGGAATGCTCCAGAAGGTCTGGTACTTTCAGGTCCTCAAAGCAAAATTCCTTAATGTAGAATGCCAGAAAGTTTCCTTGGAATGCCCCCAATTTTTTTCCTTTTTTAGGACATGCAAATGGATTTTTGGTACACAGATATATTGTATACTGGTGAAGTCTGGGCTTTTAGTGCACTTATCACCTGAATAGCGTACATTGTACTCAATAGGTAAGCTTTCATTCCTCACCCTCCTTCCAACCTCCCCCCTTTTGTGTTTCCAGTGACCATTATTCTACTCAGTACGATCATGCATAACCATAGTTTAGCTGCTATTTATGAATAAGAACATGCAGTAGTTCATTGTCTGCTTCTGAGTTACTTCACTTAGGATAATGGCCTCCAGTTACATCCAGGTTGCTGCCAAAAAAAGCCAGTATTTCATTCTTTTTCATGGCTGAGCAATATTCCATTATACACACACACAAACACACATACACACACGTATACACAAATACACATATAACAATTTCATTATCCACTCATAAGTTGATTCTACATCTTTGTGATTATGAATTGTGCTGTAATAAACATATGAGTATAGTTATGTTTTTGATATTAATACAATGCCTTCTTTCTCTTTGAGTAGATACACAATAGTGAGATTGCTGGATTGAATGGTAGAACTGTTTTTAGTTTTTTTTAGAAATCTCCATACTGCTTTCCATAGATCTTGTGCTAATTTACATTCCCACTAAGTGTATAAGTGATCCTTTTGACAGCATCATTGCCAACATCTTTTTTTTTTTTGACTTTGTAGTAATGACCATTCTGATAGGAATAAGGTGGTATCTCATTGTGGTTTTAATTTGCACTTCTGTCCACTGACAGCACTAGAACTGGCAGCAACCCTACTGAACTGTTCCAAAAGATGGAGAAGGAATGAATCCTTCCTAATTCATTCTATGAAGCCAGTATCACCCTGGTATGAAAGCTAGGAGGGGACACAACAAAAAAAGAAAACTACAGCCCAATACCCCTGATGAGAATAGCTGCAAAAATCCTCAACCAAATACTAGCAAACTGAATCCAATAGCACATCAAAAAGATTATTCACTGATCAAGTGAGTTTCATCACAGTGATGCAAGGATGGTTCAACAAATGAAAATCTCATTAGCCAGAACAAGTCACTTGACCACACCCAAGTTCA
>CAUYSK010001882.1:0-33826 GCA_963575035.1 Avahi laniger
GGTGGCTCACGCCTGTAATCCTAGCACTCTGGGAGCCCGAGGCGGGTGGATCATTTGAGCTCAGGAGTTCGAGACCAGCCTGAGCAAGAGCGAGACCCCGTCTCTACCAAAAATAGAAAGAAATTAACTGGACAGCTAAAAATATATAGAAAAAATTAGCCAGGCATGGTGGCGCAAGCCTGTAGTCCCAGCTACTCGGGAGGCTGAGGCAGTAGGATCGCTTGAGCCCAGGAGTGTGAGGTTGCTGTGAGCTAGGCTGACGCCACGGCACTCACTCTAGCCAGAGCAACAAAGTGAGACTCTGTCTCAAAAAAAAAAAAAAAAACAAAAAACAAACAAACAAAAAAAAAACTAAGGAGTGAAACTATTGGAATTCTAGAGGAAGATGTTGTAAATACTCTTCTAGACATTGGCCTAGGCAAAGAATTTATGAAGAAGACCCCAAAGGCAATCATAGCAACAAAAAAAATAAATAAATGGGACCTGATCTAATTAAAAAGCTTCCGCACAGCCAAAGAAACTGGCACAAGAGCAAACACACAACCTACAGAATGCGAGAAAATTTTTGCATGCTACAAATTTGATACAGGGCTGATAACTAGAATCTATCTAGAACTCAGGAAAATCAACAAGAAAAAATCAAATGACCCTATCAAAAAGTGGGCAAAGGACATGAACAGAAACTTTTCAAAAGAAGACAGAATAATGACCGAAAAACATATGAGAAAATGCTCAACATCTCTAATCATCAGGGAAATGCAAATTAAAACCACAATGAGATATCACTTTTTTCCAGTGAGACTGGCCTTTATCAAAAAGTCCCAAAACAATAAATGTTGGCGTGGATGTGGAGAGATAGGAACACTCATACACTGCTGGTGGGACTGCAAACTAGTGCAACCTCTGTGGAAAGCAATATGGAGATACCTTAAAGAGATACAAGTAGAAGTATCATTCGATCCAGCAATTCCATTACTGGGCATCTACCCAAAAGAACAAATGATACCTATAAGAAAGACACCTGCACCCGAATGTTTATAGCAGTACAATTAACAATTGTAAAGATGTGGAAACAACCCAAGTGTCCATCAATACATGAGTGGATTCATAAAATGTGGTATATGTATACCACGAGTATTAGCCATAAAAAAATGGTGAACTAATACTTTTTGTAACAATACAGATGGAACTGGAGACCATCCTTTTAAGTGAAGTATTACAGGAATGGATAAACAAACACCACATGTACTCACTACTAAATTGGAACTAATTGATCAACACTCGTGTGCACGCATGGTAGTAAAACTCAATGGAAATCAAGCAGGTGGGAGGCGGGAGGGGGGATGAGTAAATTCACATCTAATGGGTACAGAGCACACTATCTGGGTGATGGACACACTTATAACTTTGACTCAAACTGCACAAAAGCAATTCATGTAACCAAAACATTTGCACCCCCATAATATTCTGAAATATAAATAAATAAATAAAAAGGGGGGAAGAGATTGGTTTGAAGGTAAGATCATTTTATGTGAGAATTTTTTGCAAACTATAAATATGTGTTATTAAGTATTATTGTTGTTATATTATAAACCCCAACAGTAAATTAAGAAGCACCTTGAGCTTAACTATAATCTCTCTCTCTTTTTTTTTTTTTTTGGTGAAGATTAAGAGAGGGTATATATGAAGTGCCTAGTAGGATGTCTAAAACATATTAAACATGTAATGAATCTTAGCATAGATAGCTTATCCTCTCATACATATAAGAGGATATATATGTGATCATATATACATGTATAATCACATGTGTCAGGATATGTGTTAGAATGTAAGCGGGTTATCCCGAATTATCCCCCAGTCATTATTCTAGATACTATAGATAGAATGGAGAATTAGAGGGACAAAATATAACCCTCAATTTTTTTGTCATTTACTTCTTCAGTTTCTCTCGCATTGACAAGAATCACTTTTTCATTAATGAAATAAAAACCAAACTACTATATAAAGACCATAAAAATATCAGTGATTGTCAGAGGTTGGGGAAAGTGGGGGAGAGAGATGAATAGTTGGAGCACAGGGGATTTTTAGAGCAATGAATTGCATTATCATTTGGCAAAGCCCATAGAACTGTACATCGCAAAGTGTGAACTATAGTGTAAACTATGGACTTTAGTTCATAAAGTATCACTGCTGATTGTCAGTTGTAACAAAGGTACCACACCAATGAAGATGTTGACAATAGTGGACACTGAGCACGGGAGGGAGTACGTGGGAGCTCTGTACTTTCTGTGCAATTTTTCTGTATACCTAAACCTACTCTGAAAAATAAAGTCTTTAATTTAAAAAAAGAAAGAACCAGTCAAAGATCTGGTTTTCTTAGCTGGACACTTTTCAAATACTAAATTGCAATTGAGTTACTCTTCTTGGCAGTAAACACTTGTGGCCTTTTTTTCTTTTATAGCAAGAAGTCATCAGCTGCATCTCTCTTTTTGCCTCAAGTCTATTACATAATAGCAATAAAATATCTGGTTTGATATAGAAAAACTGCCTTATTACATATTTTATTTATTATGTGTGCTTTAATATTTGTTGGTTATAAGCTAATAATGGTTGCTTGGCAACTAAGTTTGGGGCTGTCTTCCAGGTAGAGGTACACTGTCTAAACAAAGGATCCCATTGTCTTCAATGCTAGGTTTCCAAAGCCACCCCACCACACCCAAAGTTACAGAATTCTTCTTGGCTTGAATGACATTCAGATCTGGTTCTTTTCTTATTCATTCATTCAACAAACATTTAAAGAGTATTTACTATATGCCAGTCTCCATTTTAGGTACCAGAGATCGAGTGGAGAATAAAGTGGACAAAGCCCCTGTCCTCAAGGAGCTTATGTGATAAACAAATATAATCTTTCAATTATAATATTCAGGTAAAGATGAAGACGAGTGCTATGAAGAAAGTAAAGTAGGATAAGGAGACATAAAGAGTTTGAAAGGAAGTTTCTCTTTGCTAGTTTCATGAGTAGTTAGTGAAGGTCTCTCCAAGAAGGTGGTATTTGAAGAGAGCTGAATGAAGTGAGGGGTGAGCAATGGAAACACACTGGTGCGTGGGATTAGAGCATGCCATAGGACAGGAACACCAAGGGGCAAAGACCCTGGGACAGCAGCATGCTTGGAATTGCCGAAGACAGCCAGGTCAATGTGGCTGGCAATGAGTAAGTCAGTGAGTTAGAAGAAAATGGGAAATAAACTCAGAGACATGGGAGACCGTTAGGGAATTTCGAACAAGAGAGTTTTTAAAAGATGGCACCACAGCTGCCATACAGAGAATAAACTCTTGGGGATGTTTAGAGTCAAATGAAGAGACCAGATAGACACTACTGCAGTGTCCAGGAGAGAGATTGCAGACTGAGTGAATCAGTCAGGTGGAAAAACAAGAATCCAGGTTTGATGGCATGTTTGATGTCGGAGAAAAACTACTATTTACCTCCCACGTTAGAAGTAACAATCCGATTTGGGAAACAAAGACTGATCAGTTAAAAGCGAAGTTCAACAGTGATTTCTGCAGAACTAAACTTCAAGTAAAAGCTGATGTTCTAAGCAGCGTTCTCTTCTCCGTCTGTATCACCTGTATACCTTTTTACTTCACCTTAAAATCAAGTTCTCATAGTCACAAAACAGATCTGACAAAAGAACTTGTATTTAGAATATATGAAGGACTACTACATCTCATGATACTAAAGCATCATTCCTTTACATTAAGTATTCTTTTTATAGGGGTACTTAACACCATTTTTAATAACAGCAAATTTGAAGATCTATTGCCCCCCCATTCTCACCTACATTGGGCTTTATCTTTTCTTTTAAACCTTTGCCGATTTGGGGAATGAAAAAAATATTGCTTTTTTAATATTTTTGATTACTCGTGAGGTTGAAGTTTTTCATGTTAATTTGTCCTGTATTATTTTTTCTTTTGTCTTTTCTGTTGAAGTACTTTCACTGATTTTTAAAAGCTTTTTATATTTCAGGGTTATTAACATTTGTCATCTATGTTACAAAAGCATACACCAAAAACATTTGTTCCAGATTTTTAATTCTGTTCATAGAATTTTTTTCACCGTGATGCACAATAGATCTCTTGAATTTATTCCTCCTACCTGACTAAAATTTTGTGTCATTTGACCAACATCTCTCCAACTCCCCTACCCCCAGCCTCTGGTAACCATCATTTTACTCTCTATTTCTATGAATTCAACTTTTTACACTCCACATGTAAGTGAGATCATGTGGGATTTGTCTTTCTGCGCCTGGCTAATTTCACTTAACATAATGTCCTCCGGGTTCATCCAGATTGTCGAAAATGACAGGATTTCCTTCTTTTTAAGGCTGAGCAGTATTCCATTGTTTACATATACTACATTTTCTTTATCCATTAGTCCATCGGTGGACATTTAGGTTGATTCCATATCTTGGCTATTGTAAATAATGCTGCAACGAACATGAGAGAGCAGATATCTCTTTGACATACTGATTTCATATCCCTTGGATATATACCCAGTAGTGGGATTGCTGGGTCATATGGTAGTTCTAGTTTTAACTTTTTAAGGAACTTCCATACTGTTTTCCATAGTGACTGTACCAATTTACATTCCCACCAATAAATTAGAATTTTTTTGTTCACAAAAGTTTGATATAAAATTTCAAGTTTTTTATCTATTGTTTATTTCTTTACCACACTGCCTTCAAAGAGATCTGGAGAGATTGTAGGGTGAAAGAAACTGACTTGAATGTAGAAGCTTGAGAAAGGAAAAAAAGAAAATGTATTAAGGCAAATGTTGCCAGAAGGAGTAGACATATCTGGTTTTAATTCCATCTCAGCCATTAACTAACTGCTAATTGGACAAGTGATTAAATCTCTCAAAACCAGCTTCCTTTTGGTAGATTGGGGATAACAAGACCTTCCCTGAAGGGCTGTTGGGAGGACTAACTAAAGCAAATGTAAAGTACCTCCCTTGAGAGATGCCCAATAAATGTAACTACAGTATAAACTAAATGGAACGGTGTCCCAAGCCGCTGCTTCCCAAACGTTAACGTGCACGTGAATCATCCAGGGATCTTGTTAAATGCAGTTTATGATTCAGGACATCTGAGGCAGAGCCTGAGATTCTACATTTCTAACAAGTTCTCAGATGAGGCTGATGCTGGTTGAGGGTTCTAGAGTCTTCTGACCATGCAAATCCTTGACAGAAAATATTTAAGGACCAACTCAACAACCGATGTCTGTTTTCAGAAGAGTTATGAATCTTGTTACTGCATGGAATTTGAAAGATGGAAGAGATGGCTAACTTTTAAAGGCTGAAATTTGAATCCAAAGTTATTTTAACCAAGTAATTGTTTCACCAGATGAATTCCACCCCCCCAGGGAAAGGAGTGGTTTATTCTCATAGCCGAGCAAAAGGACGAGGCCACAGCCTCAGTAGCAGATGAAATTTAATTAGAGCCAGTGTTGCAATACAGGGATGCCAAATATCTGACGAGTAGGAAATTGTGCATAAAAAATAAAGGAAAAGAAGCTGAGCGTGGTGGTACACAGCTGTAATCCCAGCTACTCAGGAGGCCAAGGCAGGAGGATCGTTTGAATTCAGGAGTTCAAGTCCAGCCTGAGCAACACAGCAAAACTCCATCTCTAAAAAAATAAAAAGAATAAAGTAAAAGATCTAGTAGTCAGAGTCCTCCCAATGACCTCCTACCCAAAGGCCCATCCAAGATGTTCATCAAAAGGAAATAACCCCATATGAAAAAACTGAGGCGTCTGGAGAAAACTGAAGTGCAGTATTCTGCACGCATCTTTTCCCTGCCGCAGCGTTTCCCAGCCTCAGCCAATCAGAAGCATGACCTGGGGCACTTGCTCCCACCCCTAGAGCTTGGGAGAGTTCATGGAAGGTATGCGAGAAGCCCAACCATCCATATTTCTAAACAGAAATGGTCTGGGAAACTCTGCCTTACTGTGTTCATCTTCATTCTTTCCAGTTTCGAATCTATAACAGAGAGGAGCTGTGCACAGTAGACAGAGGTCGTATAGAAAAGAACTGAGTGGCACTCATCTGTGACAATTAGTAGCTGTGTAACCTTGAGCAAGCTACTCATCGTCCCTGAGTCTGACTTTTCTCATCTGTAAAACAAGAATAATAAAAGCTTCTACATAAGGTCATTATGGAGATTAGCTGAAGTAATGGATGTGACAGCCATCTGTAAACTAAATACAGATGTGATTTCCATCTACGCATTTACTATGTCAAATCTTCACTGAACAAAACCACTAGGAGGTCTGTTGGAGTTTAGCGTGAGATTTTTATCCACCTTAGCGAGGGGTCGTTGGTAAACTAAAGATCGGATTGACATAAAACCTGGATATAAGCCCAAGTTTGCCTTCTGTTTTCACCTGGGGAAAGATGGCCACCTCAGATCTCCATTAGCTCACCTGTAAAACAGCCATGGTAACTCCCCACTCCCCTCTCAGAGTGGTTGAGAGCTTTTGTAAATGGTGAGATCTGAAGGTGGCTTGTAAACTGTAAAATTCCATCCACATTGTTCATGCCTATCATGCAAGAGCTGGAAAGGGCAGGGCATCACTTTTCAGATCCACTAATATCCCATCTCCACCCCACCCACCCCACCTAATCCCTGCCCCAAAGGGCAAGAAGACCTGCTGACGAGAGGACCAGTGCCCGGGGCATGACTTTCCATCAGCAGTTCAAGAAACTCACAGGTACTCAGAGTTTCTGGGGCAAAGGGCAGTCCCCCAGGGTGGGGTTGAGGGGTGCCAGCCAGCAAGCAAGGAAGTTGGCCCACTGTCTGCGTGCCTCACACTTCGTAGGCTCCCAAGCGTTTAGTGATCGATGGTGCCAAACATTTCTCCCTCTGCTGCTGGCTCAACCCGTCATCACGAATCAGATTTCAAGAGCGGAATTGTAGAATCTGTGCCTTGGAAGAAGAGCAGGGTTTGGGTATCTGTAGAGTCAGAGCACAGACTTATTAAGGGATTAGGAGTGGCCTCACAGTGTGAAAATGCTCACAATGACTAAGCGTGGGGAAGTGAGAACAGCTGCCTGGGAAAGTGAGGAATGCCACTCAGAGATCAGAATGGGGCTGGGGAGGGGAGTCATGGGGAGCAGAGGCTGCAAGCAGACGGTAAGCCAGACGGCGGCCACCAGTGCTGGAAGTGGAGACGGGACAGACTGGCTACTCCCAGCCACGGCCACTTCCAGTAAACCAAGGAGTGGGGCTCCGCGTGAGGTTTGGGAGACGTGAGCTAAGGGGACTCATATACCCCAAAGAGCAGCCTCTATCCTTTTGTATTTTTTTAGATTTTTTTTCAAAGCTCTTTTTCTTACCAAATTTTACGCAGAAGCCAGCAAGAGATGTGGTATGACATTTATTTACAACCTAGAAGTAACAATTCCTGCATACTTCCCCTCTCGTGATATATATGAAACATATGTGATGAAACAGAGTGATCTTTTTTTAATTTAAAAAAAAAACTACTGGAAACACCGTATGGCGGTGAAAATCTATTTGGCAAGAAAACTATAGCTTTAAAGTAATGGTTCTCAAACTCGAGCCTGCATCGGAATCACCTGGAGAGCTTGTCAGCCCACCAAGTGCTGGGCCCATGCCTCCAGTTTCTGATGTGTTAGGTCTGGGGTGGGGCCTGAGAACTGGTATTTCTAGCAAGCTCCCAGGTGATACTGATGCTGCTGCTAGAACCACTGTTCTAGGCAATGAGGGATCCTTGACTGGAAGAGAAAGAAAAAGGCACAGACTTTGGGGTGGCAAATACATGTCCTTATCATTAATATTCCGGTTTTCTAAGTTGAAGTCCAGAAATGTCACTCCTCTCCCAGAAGATCTCTTGGCATATTAGTCAATTTCTCAGTATGTGAAAAATATTCATAGAAATGTTAAAGGTAATCCTAAAATGGAATCCTGGAATGGTTCACTGAACTAGAGCCGTAGCATGAGGTGGAGTCCACTTGTACGCTGTTAGGGGCAGTGACATTGAGATCTCTCTCCTATGGGGAAAGGCCTGGCAAGGACAGGAACGCAGAACTGCCTCTCCCAGACAACACTTCAAGGTATATTGCCAAAATCTTGCTCTTTGAATCCCATGTTAGAGAATCTGTCATTCATTTAATCATTATTCAGGGAGCAATCCATCTTGGGACCATATAGAATCTCCTTTCTGAGAAGACAGGCTCTATTAGATTTGGAACATTGTAGATCAGTGCTGTACAATAAAAATATAACAGAAGCCACATGTAATTTTAAATTTAAAAAAGTAAAAATAAGCAGGTGAAATTAATTTTAATAATATATTTAATCCAATACAGGCAATAGATTATCATTTCAACATGTAGGGACCATAAAACACTTAATGAGCTATTTTACATTTTTTATACTAAGTCTTCAAGATCTAGTGTGTACATTACACTTACAGCACACCTCGATTTGGACTAGCCACATTTCAAATGCTTCATGATCACATGTGGCTAGTGGCTACTGTATTAGACAGAACAATTCCTGATATTTTCTTGATGAGATCACATTTATCAGATACCAACTACTTTTAATAATTACTTTCCCATGTGCCATCAAGCCCCAGCGTGTCCCAAAACTCTCCCTGCTCTTGCTGCCTCTGAAAGTGGCTCTCTGTGACAGAGTCTAATAACCGGCCCCAAACGTCCATACTTTCTCTTCCATAGTAATGAAATTTTTAGCTGGATTTACAGCCGCCCAAAATAACCTACATTTTCCCTTGCAGCAGGGTGAAGCTATGGGACTACATATTGGCCAATGAGATGTAAATGGAAATTCATGCAGCACCTTCTTTAAGAAATAGCTGGTATCACCTTTGCCTTTCTCAACCTCCTTCCTCCTTCCCACTGGCTGGAGTGAAAACCCGATGGCTAGAATTAGAGCCACCATACTGGACCATAAGGTGACCTTGGACATGGAGGCCACATGATAGACTAGGAGCCAGTTCCTGGAGGTTTCATGGAGCAGAGCCTACTTCCTGACTTTCGAGTAAGAGAGAAATAAATTTCTACCATGTTTAAGTCAATGTTGTTTTTCCAATTGCTACAGATGAACTTAACTCTAATTCATGTTCCCACCCATTCGGTGCTGGTTTGTGAACATGTCACAGGCAGAAATCCCTGAGAAAAAGGAGCTAACAGATGTATTACACATTTTTAGCACAAAATGAAACTAATAAGAATGGCTAATAATTACTGAGCACTTATTCTACCAATAAGTGGCCTTTTGTTAAATACTGTACACATCTCCTTTAATGTTCACAACAACCCCCTTGTAAAAATAAGGAAATTTAAGAGGTTACATGACTTGTCCAAGATCACATTGCTACAAAATTGTGAAGTCACGGGTTGAATCCAGGTCTAGATGACTCCATACACCATGTTCTTTGCCAGCTGTGTCCCCTTGGGTGGAGTTTGGGCCACACAGCAGGAAGACAGAATGGAGCACATGTCCCCATTGTCACAAAGTCAGCAGAAGCTCTGAATCTAAACTTGAATTTACACCCTTATCCTGGCAAGATTCAATCAAGGCCAAGTTCCCCTAAAATTCAACTCCCTTTGGAGAGCTTTTGAACCTGTCCAGGTGTTCTATACTTTTTTCCCCATCATTTTAGCACTCTAAGGATTCAAAACTGATTTATTTAGGATAAAACATCAGGTTAATATTGCATTTCTAATAAGCATATATTCAATGTACATCATTTTAAGAATGAAAGAATCATTTTGTGTCCTGACTTATGTGCAAGTTGCCAACAGAGATATCTTGGAGCCAGCCCAGATGTATTAAATATGTTCAGCAGTGAAACAAAATAAAACTAGTAACAGATAACGATTATTGAGTGCTTACTTTTACAGACCTTTTAAAAATGCTTCTCTCAAAAAAAATAAAAAATAAAAATACTTCTCTCTTTTAAAGCTTACAAGAACCCCAAAACAGTGGGTTTCCTGAGGGTAGAGGATGTGCTGTATTGGTCCCTGGGGGATCACTGTCCTTATTACCTTACCTGGCAGATAGCAGGTCTGCAGGAGGTTTTTGTTGAATGAATGAATGTGCATCACATACTTCTTAGGGCCACTTCACATTCTCTCAGCCTCACCTGTCTCTTGTTTCAGTTGCTGCAGAGACCATCACTACACTAGGCTCAGAGAAACTTCCACAGATACAAAGGACATGCCTCACCTGCACTAGATGCTTCCTGTTTCTTGCTCTGGGAGTTTCCTTTTGACACAAAGGTCTGGAGTGCCATGAAACCCCACCTGGCATCCGTGTCTGTACAAAATGGAAGTATGAAGGAGTTACACCTCACGGGACAAGCCTTTGACCAGGGGGAGACAGGAATCAATACATGGATTCTCCTTCTTCTCTCCAGTGAACTGTTTTATCTGGCTTTTCGGAGGATGGTTGTGAGAGTCCCACGGGGTCACGCAATTAGCGCTGACCAACTTGGTAACACGCCTCCTACTGGCTCTCCCTGCCTGCCTGCCCCTCTTCCTCTGCCCCGCCGTCCTGCTCCGGGGACTCACGATCTCTGATCAAGAAACAGCACATACACCTTTTAGCTCAGGCTCTTCTTTCTGGAGAGCTCAGACGAACACAAAGACAGTGAATTTACCTTTGAATGCTTTGTCTAAAAACATGATTCAGATGAATTGTTAACCGCTGGGCCATTTTAATTGCTACATTGAAATCAAAAGAAATGATGGATGCCGTCTTCTAGAAACACATACCCCATGACACTGGATACCACTGGTAGCTATTTGTACGAGCCACAGGTGTATGACCAGAAGGAAACCAGTACACTCTGATTCCTGCAATAGCCTCATTTCTCCACAGGAAGTACCACCTCTAACGGATCCTTTCAGGACATGAGGACGTGATATTGCTGCGTCAGGGTTCATCTCGGAACACTCAAAACGAACGTTTACAGTAAATAGTGGCACAGGGACGCCTGCAACTAATCTCTGAAAATTACACAAATCTCTGGAAGTTTATCAACATACTGAAAAGCAGCAAACCTAGAGAGGGGCTGATAGAGCAAACAACCAGCAATAATAATAGAGTAATAGACTTTTTTCTAACGTTTATTGAGTAGTTACTCTGTGCCAGGCCAGGGTTCATTACATTGTATCTTTACAAAAGTCCGCTGATAATATTATTATTTTTAATTTATAGATACCTGAAGGATTTAGATAGAAATTATTATCTTACCCCAGCTCTCACTTCAAGGACATAGAAGATGGCATTCAATCTCTAGGTTTCTTTTATATGGAAGAGGAATAAGTTCCTCTGCTTAGGCCAGTGTTGTATTGGTGGTTTCTGTCATAGTAGCTGAAGCTGTTAAGCTTATCTAATTATGAGAGATTCTAATACTACTTTTGGTTTGAGCCCCAATCAAAAAACTAGGTACTTTTACCCTAGTAGACATTTTAAACAGCTGTAATCATAAGACACTCTCCCAGTGTGCATCAGCAAAAGGAAAATCAATAATCGTGTGCTATCCAGAAAGGTATCTCACAGAAAAATCTTACAAGACAATTTCCCAGTGCGCTAAGGCCTTTTATAGGTGTAATAACTGACCACAAAATTGACACATAGGAAGTGGTAAATAGGAAAGTTCTTACAGAGATTTTTCAATAAGAACTTTAGGAAATAGTTGTCATATTTCTCTCCTTTATTCATTTGAGAGCCATTTATTAAGCCCAGGGATGCTACAGAGGTGACAAGGTGCGACCATCCTTGCAGGAGGTCAGGTCTACTGAAAGAGGCAGCCATGGACACAGCGTGCGCACCGCAGGGTGGGGAATGCTGGGGCCCCGGGGGCACCGTCCAGTGCTGAGGGAGGAAGACTTTCTGCAGGAGGTGACGCCCGGATGAGCCCTTAAAGTTAAGTAAGTGTCCCCGGGGAACATAAATCTGCGTAGGGGGCGGCAGGAGAGGTAGAGGGAGAAGCAGAGCCTGCCAAGAGAACTTGAAGTAGCGAGGTGTGGTAGGAAACTGAGGCAGGACGGAGAGGAGCACAAAGAGGCCAGGCCACTGCAGTACAGAGGAGCCACGTCATGAAGGCCAGCGCCAAGGGTTCTAGAGCACCCCCAAAGCTACAGGGAGCTAAGGAAGGCTGTGCAGGGGGAGCAATGAGAGAATGGTTGCAGTTTGCAAAGATCTCTAAGATGCCTTTCCGTGGAAGCTCTCTGACCCTCCTGCTCTAACACTGTGACTCAGGAAACAAGTACGATTCTAAAATAATAACAGTAACTTGTCTGAGTCTAGACTGATAGAAACCTGAAAGTAACCCTTGCCGTCACTTGGGAAGCTAACTGGGCCCACCGAATATTCATGCCTGATGCTGTCCTATTGGGACGTGCCCAGTGGACATGCCTAAGTTGGGAAAGGAGATACATACTCGCTGTGGTCTAAATGTTTATATCCCCCTAAAATTCATACGTTAAAACTGGATGCCCAATGTCATGGTATGTGGAGGTGGGAAATGCCTTTGGGAGATGATTAGGTCATGAAGTGGCAACCTCATGAATGGGAGCAGTGCCATTCATGAAGCACACCGGGGGGCTCCCACACCCCTTCTGCCATTTGAGGACAGAGCAAGAAGGTGCCATCTCTGAACAAGGAATTGGGTCCTCACCAGTCACCAACTCTGCAAGCACCTTGATCTTGGATTTTCCAGCCTCCCAAACTGTGAGAAATGAATTTCTTTTGTTCATAAGCCCCCAGTCTCTGGTATTCTGTTATAGCGGCACAAACAGACTACAACAGTACTATTTGTTTTGGATACCACTTCAAGCAGAAGCCAGCAGCAAGGACTAGAGCTGAGAAAAGATCAAGACTCATGATTTGGGACAGGACTCAGGGATAGCATGATACCAGCTAACTAGATAGCTGCAGAGATACGGGACCCAACAGGTGCCCATGCTCATCCCTCCCGCCCCCCATCAGCTGGTTCCTCCAAAATGAAATTTCCTTCATATTTGAACATTAGCTGCAGAGCCTGGGGGCTTTTAGGGGATGGGGTCTAGGTTGGATTCCCAATGGCTCCTGGCATAATTAAGCAGCCCCCACACCATTCCTCACTGCCCTCCTCACACACTGGCAACCTCATGCGTCTTTTTACATAGAGTGAGACGCAGGAAGCAGATGCCTGTCAGGGATCAAGTTTAGCCCGTTCACGATTGTCTCCTCAGCACCTGGTACAGTACCAAGCACGTGGCAGGTACTCAAGAAATATTTGTGAAATAGATGAACAAATTTATCAGTCAATTGTGCCTTTGCATATATTACAATAAATAATAGCAAATACATATCATGTCTATCATGTGTTCTAAGCATTTTACAAATATTTCATCCTTTTTTATCCTCAAAACAATATTATAAGAGAAGTGTTATTATTCTCCCCCTTTTACAGATGAGACAAATTAGGCACAGAGAGGTTAAGTGACTTGCTCAAGGTCACACAGCTAAAAGTCTAGACTGTCTCAACAACAACAAAAAATTTGTTAAAGTTGTTAATAGGGTGGCATTACTAAATTTGTTTGTCTTCTAGATATGATTGCAATCCAAACCACTGGAAGAAGGCAGTGAGGCTCAGGTGGGAGAAAACCTTAAAATCCTCCAACTCAGTCCCATTCCTCTTAGAATAAAACCCAAATGCCCAGCCTTGGCTCATGTGATGAGGCTCCCTATATTGCCTCTGTCTGCATCTTGTGGCCCTATGCCCCCAGGTCACTAAGGTCTCTGTCACTTTGGCCAGCTTTCTGCTCTTCAGCCAAGCCAAGTGTGCTCCCGTCATGGGCTACACACCTGCTGTTCCCTCTGCCAGGAATAGTGTGGGCTTTCTCCTGCTGGACAACTTCTCGCCATTCAGATCTTAGCTCAAATGTCACCCTTCCAGGAGGCCTTCCCTGAGCACCCGACCTAAAGAACTGCACCCCAGCCCCTGCCCCTCCTCGGTCTGACCTGTCCTGCTCTCTCTATCCCGTCAACCTGCTTCATTTTCTGTACAGCACTTACCGCTAATGGAAATAATCATGCCTGTTCGCTTGTTTCTTTCTTTCTTTCCTCTTCTCACATGAGAATATAAGCTCCATGAGCTCAATCAGGGATGTTGGAAGTATATGGAAGGTGTGAAGTTTGTATTTACTGAATAACAAATGGTTCAACCAATGACTAGCCTCTGTCAGACAACGGACACCACCGCATCAGATGAGGAGAGGAGTGTCAGATGTCCAGGTACCCGCACCTCGGCGCCAGGATCACGCACCATAAAAGGCTCAGACTCCCGAAGCTTCTGTGTCGAACGCTCACTGATAACATTCGGTTGCCCCAAAGACAGGGACTCCTTGCAAATCTGAAACGTTAAACTGGAAGCTTTGGGCATGAGGAAGATAACTGGGAAATCAAACCCAAGAGAGGGTTCAGCAGCAGCAAGGATGCTGGCAACCTGCAGAGCTGCTTCCGAGGGACCTGGGGGAAGGAGAGTTGGTGCCACCTCTCCTTACCAACAGGGAGGGCCTCCTGTTGTTGTTATTCCAGTTTTATATACTGATGTGCAGCATAAGATTTCACATTGAAAAAAAATATTCCTCTGATTTAAAAACATAGTTCATAAACCACTTCTTTAGAAAATGTCTCTTATTAGGTACAGATTCAAAATTTTTTTTCCACTTAGATCTTTCTCAATATTCAGAATAAAAATTTTAAATGTTGTCCTTCCCAAGTAGAAATTTGCAAACTCAGGGCCAAGCGTCCTGCCCACACCAGCCTGGACTTGAACACGTTCGCGCCTCTGTCCCCCACTCCCTCCTCACCAGATGGCAGGTGGAGGCTCATTGCCTGCTCCAGGCAAAACACATTAGAAATGAAGGGTGCTCAAACACGCTACTGACGTGGGTAATTTTTTTTTCCCCTGCAGGAAGAGAAACCGGGATAATAATTGCCCTAGAAATAACTCAATGAATGGGCATCCTACGCCCAAACCGCACCAGGCGCCCACGCCTGCTAGGTATAAGGTGATGGCAGGTTTGCTAGCAGCTAATCATGCACGCGGCAGCTCGGGAGACTTGGGCAAAACATCTCCTCGTAGCCATTGTAATGATTTGGACTGTCATGCTGAAAATAAACACCTTCCTCTCATTTACACTTCATGGCTTTAAGCTCCTAAAGTGCCACTGGGTGGAGACCGGCAGGGATTTTGCAGTAACGCACCCCAGCAGCACAGGCCGCGAAGCACACAGCAGCTGCCCCTGCACCTCTGTGCTGTGACTGCCACCTCACCGCTGCTAGGCGAGATAATCGGTGGCGCTGGAACGTGGCCAAGATTTGGCCGGATGCAGAGCAGGCATCTAATTCAGGGCTTTGGTGCCGGCATCTGAGCTCTGACCGCAGGGTAGGAGACAAGGTCATCACGAAGCCCAGCGCGACCTCAAAGGTCAGGACGCCTCTGTCTATGCCCTGGCTCCCACTTGCTTAGCTTCCATGCCATTTTTATGCCACTCTTCCTACAGACCATGCTCTTGCTAGGGCAGCAGCCAGAAGGTGGTAGGTGACACGTGAATCCTGTAAGGTATGCCGGTGGTGACTGCACACCACCCACAGGTTGGATGGTGACAGTCACAACTATATTTAGGGAAATAGATTAGCACAGCCCTCTGTGGGTACTGCAAGTACTGGCACATGGGCTCTCTGCATTGTGCCAGGGAGCCTATTAGCAATGTAGAACGTGTTCCATGCCAATTAGAAATACAGTCACATTTAACTTTAGCCAGGGAAAGAACAGAATCTGATATTTAAAGGGAAAGAAAGACTACACCCCGGTAATCTACCAAACGATTGATTTAATCCAACAACGAGTATGTCTGTGTCTTTTGCTGGGGGAGGTCACCCTCACCACCCCACCTTCAGTCACTGAATTGTCATCATGGAAGCCCAGCCACAGCCCTAGTACTGAGGCTGAGTGTGTGCCCCTGCTCAGGGAGGGATCTGTCCCTTGGGTGGAAGGTTTTAAGTGGAGAAGGCATCTCATTTTACAAAGGGTGCCAAGATGCCGTCTGGCCCAGCCCTCAGTTCACAAAGGGCTTTAAACTTAGAATTTTGAAATTATCTGCAAAAGAAATTAAAGATACAGTCGCAGAGATATCCTGACAAGAGTAAAGGAAAATGACATTAAAGATAAAACTTACACCAGCATTGTCAACCAGATGACACTGCTTGGAGTATATTACAACAATAACAGCAATAATAATAATGACTAACACTTGTTAGTGCATATTGTTCTAACAGTCTAGGCACTCTTCAAAGACTTTTATTTAATCCTCACAAAATATATATGAGGAAGTCCTATTATGCCCATTTTACAGATTGGAAACTGAGGTATGGAAAGACCAAATAACATGCCCAAGTCACACAGCTAATAAGTGCTGGGCAGGATTTGAACTCAGGCTGTCCAGACTCCAGAGTCCTCATGTTAACCACTATGGATAATGGAATAGTCTTTTAAAATAAATCACATTGCAGTGTTACTCGTTAAAAGCATTCACCTCTTAGAATGGAAACATTTGACATTTCACCATTTACTAATGTCTCAGGAGTATCTAAAAGGCTTTGGGTCAGGCTAGCAACAGCCTTTCTTCTTCACAAGGATTGCTCTTACTCTAGAGCAAAGTAATACAAGTTCTTCCGGGGACCGTGGAACCTCGTGAATGAGCCCCCTCTGTGCTGAAGAGTCACTCTGTATTTGGCCATGTCAGGTCCTCAACTCAAGGCTCTCAAACTGAGGACCCAGTGAGTTTCTCTGTTCCTAAGCACTGGTGACGCCAGGGTCCCCCAAGGGCTCTGGCCCACCCCAGCCCCTCCAATAGAATGGCAGCATCCGGGGGCAGTGCCAGGCACCCCAGCCAAGGTGCTGGGAGCTGTTGCCCAACGTGAGCTCTAACTGACCTAAAAAATGAAAAGGTGGCTCTTAAGAGCTGGCTGTTGAATTGGAAAATCTATTAGAAATAGGATCCCAAGTATGCTGGGGGGTAACATTGCGTACAATTAGTATTTGATATACGAACAGTAGGATTTCCTCGCTCAGAATACACCCTGCCTGGGAAGGCACCGTGCTAGGCCCGTGGGAATGGAGATGAAAGAGACACACGGGAGTCCAGATGGGGGTAACAGACTCACGGACAATCACTCCAGCAGGATGCGGTGGGTAAAGTGGGTCATGGCACGGACGAGTGCTGTGAGAGCCTGGAGGAGGGAGTTCTTCACTTTGCAGAGGGAATTTGTAGAGCGCTGCATCACAGGAGCTGACATTTGCAGGCAGCTTTTAAGGATGAGCAAGCACTGACTTCGCCGAGCAGAGGGAGCCAGGAGAAGAGCAAAGGGACTGCAGGAACGCAGGACAGAAAGCGAGGTCCCAAAAGCCATCCAATCTATGGCCATCCTCTGCCTTGGAGCAAACGTGCCTGTTAATTAATTGATTGAATGAATAGTTACTGAGCGCCTTCTATGTGACTCCTAATGCTTGACAATCTGGGGGACTACCTGGCATTCTTTCCTAATAAATGTTCCAGAAAGATAGAGCTAGGTTTTTCTCAACTAACTCTTCTAATGCATGTATATCATCTAAAACTGATGTCAGCAGGGGCCACAGGACAAATACAGAGCTGTGACACACACGCACGCATGCACACACTCACACCCACCCACCTCTCCTCGAGGATGGGGACTACAGAGGACTTTTAGAGCATTTCCACCTTCGAGCTTGACTCTCTTCTTGCTCTGACTCCTTGGATTATATCTCTTGGGTTGGCATCCTTCTGGAGGGCTGTTAGCAACAGATTCCACTCCCAGCAGGGCCTTAGGACGTGCCTGTCCCCATTAGAGTGGCTATGATCGGAGACAGATGCCAACATGTGCAAGCATGGTGAGGCTGTCATGCCATCTTCAGGAACATTGGGTGTCAATCTGGCTCTTCGTTCTTTATCTCTTCATTGCCCTCAAATACTTGTGAAAGAAATCTGCTTGCATTTGAGTATTTGATCTCTATTCTGGAGATTAAACAATTCTGCATTTCAAATTGGCCTCCTTTATTTACATTTTTAATGTGCATATTCTTAGAATACTCATCTCTTCTAGCATCTGACAAACTCCTAGCCACCCTGCAGATCTCAGTGCAAATGTCACTTCCTCCAGGAAGCCTTCATGGCACTACCACCACGTTCCGGTCAGAATTAGGTGCTGCTTATGTGGTCCCATCACTCTCTGGACTTCTAGAATATAAAGCCCTTATTGAACACATTTTAACAGCCATTGTACTTATCTTGCTCCTGATACCAAATTATAATTCTCTGAGGGTGAAGACTGTTTCTCTTACTCGTTGTTGCATCCCCAACCCGCTAAAACAGTGTAAGGTATACATTAGGTGGTCAGTAATTATTTGTTAAATCAATTAATGTATTGTTCAATCAATACAAATGCTTTAAATGACTATACATCGCCAATAAATAATTTAGTTACTCCAGAATGGAGTGCATTCTGTTTTCTAGCCTATTCATATTTCTTTAGCAAGCCTTAGGGTAGGAAAATATAGGTATCTCAGTCCTTCGGAAGGGTTTCCTAGAAATCCCAAATTTAGAACGTGCACAATTTAGGAGTTTGAATTAAGAATTGCTACAATCCCTGGTCTCTCCCCACTGCTCAGAAAACTTTAAATCAGATTTCCAACAACATATGACAAATCTCTGTCCCTACTTGCTTCCTTATTTCTCCCTTCAAAAGCTCATATTACATGGCTTACTCTCCTTTTCTCCTTATTCAGGAAATGTTATGTACACTTTGCTATTGTGGCTGCTGAGGTCTGTTGGAGAAGTCAGGGTCAGGGGAGGGAGATAAAAAATTAGAGTATTATGAATCAATAGAGTATATTATCAGATCTCAGACCCACCACATTTGGGCTAACCTTGATGAGGATATGTCTTCTTTTTCCTTATTTTAAAGCAGCACTTCAATTTTAAAGATTGATACACCTTTAATGAATTGTTAGCTATCATTTTAAACAATAAATAAAAAGCTCAGTTTACACACTTCTCAAATTATCGAAGTTTTTCTCCCAAGTGCAAATAAAAAATTCTCAAGTCCTTGGGAGTAAAGCGTATGAAAGGGAGCTCTTGAGGGAATCGTAAGAAATGCATAATTTATAATTCTAATAAGGATGTCTTCATGGGACTCTTTCTAGCTTGGTGTTGGCTAAAACCATCCAAGCAAAATTTGCAAAGGACATAGCTAGTCTAGTTTCATTACGCTATCCCTCACATACCTCTAAGATATAAAAGGATTGGAGTTAAGGTAAAATTGGAAATTGAAGTGTTTCTTTAAAAAATAGTTGTTAGAGAGTTATGGTACTTTTCTTCCCCATCCTTGTGGGAAGAGAGGGATGTATTCCTGTCTTCTCAAGCCAAACAAGAGGGTTTTCAAGAAATCCGCTTGGAACGCTTGACATATGTTCACAGAATCTGCAGAACACAGCGAACACAGTGGACTAATCTGACACACATTGGAAAAGCAGAAAGGCAACAGCCAGTTGCCAGAGCAACTGAATGGAAGAATGGCCAAGTTCAGACTGACCGATATTCCCAGTATTTGTTGGGACAAAGGATACGTAAGTGTTCCCTGTGAACCAGATAAGCACTCAGGAGAGAGACCAGCCTAGAGGAGCGTTCTGTCCCCAAGCCAGGGATGAACTCTGGATTCCTGGGGGCTGGGGAGAAACATAAGCAGCCACAGAGAGCATGTATGCCTCAGGCACAACACGGGCAGTCCGGGCGAATGTTCCCAGTGTAGGTCTCCACAGATTCCACAGGTGCACCCCCCAAAAAGTTCTGCTTTGAAAGCCCCTCCACTCCTGGAGTCAGCTTGAACTATCTGCCATGGCCAGCAGAAACTATCGCCAGATGACTATGGTGCCAGTCAAGAAGGACCTTTCCTGTCCCTGACCTGTGCTCTGCACCCGCCTCCCAGTGAGCAGCCAGGTCCATGGAGAAAGTAGCAGGAGTCAGGGGGTGCGAGGACCAAGGGGGGGAAATCAAGAGGAAGCCAGCCATGCCCTGCTCCCCACCAGGGCTCCCAGGACTGCTGCAGGCCAGAGCTTTAGAGAGAATCTTCAATGAAATCCAGAGTTTTGACTGTCAACTATGAATGGACACTTTTACTATTGAAATGAGATCATCTTTATGACAACAAGTAAATGGAAGACCTTTTATTATCTACAGGTGACTAGAAACGTGGGGTAACCTTCCCTAGACATACCTGGAGGGCAGAGGGGAAAACCAGTTTCACAGAGGAGGTTCAAGCAGGCAGTGGGGAAAAGAATGAAGTTGTTTTCTCCTTGTACCCTCCAAGGTTCTGCTCTTACAGTGTAATGTTTATCTAGTTTCTCCTGGAATTCTCAATATTCTGCTAGCCCAGCAGGTTGAAGGACATCATCGGCCTGGTGGCTGGCTGAGCTCAAATCCCATTTCTGCACTTAGAGGTTTGTAGAAAGGAGGCAGAATGCTTATCCTCTATGTACCTCGCTCACTTCACTCACCTGTAAGATGCGGACAGTCATAGGACCTACCTCACGGAGCTGTTGTGAAGACTCAATAGCCACAAAGAGCATGGGGTCTGGCACATAGTAAGTGCTCAATTATTGATGGCCATTACCATCATCCTAATTATTATAGACCTTGCTTTGGTCAAAGATTTGCTCATTAACCTCTAAAGAAAAAAAGAAGCTAGTTAGCATTTAGAATCTTGCTCCATCCACAACAGGACTGATGCCATGAGACATGAGTCCCTCACAGGGCAATAACATCCACCTTTCCAGATTTCTCTCTCCAAGACCCAGTTCAATGCCTGCTCATCATCATTGCCAAGAAAGGATTGTTGAGCAAATGAATGAAGGCATGAATCGATGAATGCCTACACTGGCTGTGCTCTGGCCACCTAGATCTTGTTGCTCTAGGGCCAGGTGAGTGGTAAGAATCGCTCATCTTTCCTTACCCTCAAGGGAAAGGCCTCCTGCTTCTACCGGGGCTCTTCAGAAACCTGCATGAATCCCTCACTCCAGACTCTGACAGCTGAAAGAGGATTGTCCTGAGTAGTCAACCTCAGACTTTAGCAGGCATGAGAATCACCTGCAGTGCCTTTCAGAGCACAGATTGCCGGGCCCACCCTAGAGTTTCTGGTCTAGTAAGTCTGGTTTAGTAGGCTGAAAATTTGCATTTCTTAACAACTTTCAGATCCTAGAACCACACGTTAAGAAATGCTATTCAAAAGCATGGCTTTGATTGCATCACCCACTGTTTACAAATCTCAGAGAGTTCCCTTAAAAAGTCCATGAACTAAAGCAACTAAATAAAGTCCACACTGCTTAGGGTCAGGCCCTTCCAGCATACCCAGTCCAACTTTCTGGCCTTATTTCCTGCCACTACCCTCCACTCTCTAACAATATTGAGCTGCTCTCCCTTTTTGGTTTTTGTTTGTTTGGTTTTTGTTTGGTTTTGTTCGAGACAGGGTCTCGCTCTCTCACTCCGACTGGAATGCAGTGTCATCATGATAGCTCACAGCAACCTCAAACTCCTGGGCTCAAGCGATCCTCCCACCTTGGCCTCCCAAAGTGCTAGGATTATGGACGTGAGCCACTGTAGCCACCTGCTCTCCCTTTTCTGGACACTCTTCCCCAGTCTGGAACGCCATTCTCTCCTTCCCTGATGATAAAGTCCTACTCATCCTCGAACATCTGATCCAAATGCCATCCTCTGGGACACTTTCCCCGAGTCCCTCTGGGCATGCTATGTGGCCACAGCACACTGTACAGGGTCTTACTGGCACCCTTGTGTGTTGTCTTTTAGGTGTCTGTTACATTGCTAGACTGTCTTTGCCCCTCCAGCCATGACCATGCATTCCTGCTATTTGATGCTCCAGGCCCAGCACAATTGCCACATGTGCTTGCCGAAAGGAGCAGTGTAGTATACGCACGATGAGTAAGTGAATTCCGAACTGTGGTTGCCCCACTTGATATCTGTGGTTGTCCCAGCCTGCTGCACAAATCTTTACTGTATTAATCAGCAATTGCTATAACAATAATGCATAACAAAACACACACGCAGACAATCTCCAACAACAAACATTTATTTTTCTCACTTAGCTAGGGCAGCTCTGCTTCAGGCAGCAATTTGGCTGGGCCTTGGCTCCAGGTTACAGGCTGGGTTCAGATTTGCTCTACACATTTCCTTATTCTGGTATCAGGAGCCATGTAGGACATGTTCTTCTCACGGTGGACCACAGGAGCATAAGAGACCAAGCCAAATCATGCGAGCCCATTTGTAGACTCTGCAGGGATCATATCTGCTAACATTCCATTGGCCAAAGAAAGTCATATAGCCAAGACCAACATCAACCGAGTGGGGAATATAGTCTGCCTTGCACAGTGTCAACGAAGCCACATAGCAAAGTATATGGAGGTATAATATTATAACAGGGAGCCAATCACAAATTGGAAAGGAAGCATTGGGAATAATAATCCAGCCTACCAAATGTATCATTTCCCATCTTGGGGTCCTCACTCATCTTTGTTTATTCTGTTCAGATAATACCATAGAATCCTGGACACCAAGTTAGCTAGCAACTAACTATTGCTAACCTTGGATATTAGCAAAGCTATCTCTGGACCTCCACTTCTGTATCCACAAAGCAGATCACTTTCTTAAGAAAGGTAATGGAAATAACTTACCCTTTCTGTTTCTGATCAAAAGATCAAATACCACTAATTTTCTGGTTCCTGGATATTTCTATTACCTTTCTTAAGAAAATAATTGCCACTGATTTTTTAGTTTGTCTTGTTTTTTGGTTGTTTTGGTTTTTTTGTTTTGTTTTGAGACAGGATCTCACCCTGTCACCCAGGCTAGACTGCAGTGGCCTGATCATAGTTCACGGTAGCCTCAAACTCCTGGGCTCAAGCGATCCTCCTGCCTCAGCCTCCCAAAGTGCTAGGATTATAGGCATGGGCCACAGTGCCTGGCCTTGCCACTGGTTATTCTGAAAGTTTTTTTTTTTTAGTTTGATTTGTGTTTATCTGCATCATGTTTAAGATGTAGCTGATTATTTTGAAATCTCACTTGAACTTCAGCCATGCCTAACGTTGTTCAAGTACTTAAAAAGTCATCTAAAATAATAGATTGTCCAAAATAATGTGCTGTGTTGTGGTTTAAGGGTAATTCTAGTTTGTCTGGTGATTTATATACTGTGGGATAATCAGGCCCAGCTGCAAGCGTACATTAGGATGGCAGAGAGAACTAAGAAATCAAAGGCCTCAGACGAACACAGTCCTTCTCCCCAGAGCCAGAGGAAAAATGCTCCTATGATGTACTACATATACAGCTTATGTCCTCTGAAAATAAGAACACGGTGTTCATGGTTTTTAATGGAGTGCTGGAGATTTAATCTGGGACAGAGGGCACTGTGACCTGTTCTCTGATTGGTATGTCAGCACAGACCTACCAACTTCCCAGGATGGTAACAGAGCCAGTGAACTTATTCTTATCTCACTGCTTCGTCCTTGAACTTTGTCTACCATATGCCTGGGGCTGGAAATAGAGAAGGGCTGGACTCGGCCCTTGTATTTTTTAAATTGTCATTTGCAAAGTCACTTTATTCATTAATGGAAACCCCAATTGTTAAAGAAATACCACTCTACCTTGTGATGAAAACACAATTTCCATTCTTTTTGTACAAAATGTTACAGGCTGTGAAATTTCTCTGTATCAGTCTAACTCTATTATTCATAATGGTACCTTTCTTGAACTTGAGGCCTTATTCATTATAATTTCACCTTTGCCTGATCCAAAAGCTGACGAACAGCCCTGTCCAAACCAGCAGATGGGGACCAGTGGGGCTCTTAGATTATCTCCACAGAGGTGGGAGAAAAGGCAGCCAGCCCCTTCCCACCCCCTACACACCCACCCACATGTTCTATTGCTAAGAATTACATCACACTATAGGTCTGCTCCAGGACAGGGCAATGACCTCTAAAAGTTTGCTGTGTCCCTTTTCTGTGGTTGTTCAGATATGTAGCAGCACGTAGCACACTTCGAGTTGGTAAACCTCTCCTCACCCCCTACTCAGCCTCCCACCTGCTTTTAGAAACTAGCCAAGAAATCGTCCGGTATCCATACAGATTGCCAAAGAGAAGGAGACAGATTCTATGTGAAAGCGGACGACACATGACACAGTCAAATGATCCCAGGACCTGGGGTCCCGGCCCTACCGCAGACTGTGGTGACCTTGGGCAGGCCCCTTCACCTTGCTGCATGTACATTCCCTTTTTGATCTTTTCCTCTGTTTCAGCCCATAGTTTGACCCCTTCATAACTTAACATGATTTGTAATTATTTGATTTATCAAATTTTATTTCTACTTGCTCTTAATCTGTGCTCTCCACTGAATGTAAGCTCCTTGGGGCCATCGGAATACCCCACTGTATACCCATACCTGGCACATTGTCAGTGCTCAATAAATATTCATTTTAATTAATGAATGAATAAATGAATAATGTGATCAAAATAAATGTTATCAAATGTTACCTAGCTTTAATATTCTATAACTTTTCGTTTGGTTAAAGAAAAGCAAAAACAAATGATGTGTATATGAAAGAAAGATTAGTTTCCTTCTGTAGTTCCCAGGGAAGAAACAGGGCAACGGATCACTAAGTGAAAATCTCCTATTCATCAGTTCCTCCTTATAGCATTTTTTAGCATCATAAAGGACAATATCTTGTTTTTTATATTTATGTTTTTAGCATAATCTAGGTAATTGTTGTGGGCACAGAAACTGAAAAGTCTTGCTTATCTTTCTAGCACTTTCTCGTCTTTCTAGCACTTTTTACCTGATCTGATAAACCATTTTAATCAACACTTAGGGCCGGGTGCAGTGGCTCATGCCTGTAATCTTAGCACTCTGGGAGGCTGAGGTGAAAGGATGGCTCGAGGTCAGGAGTTTGAGACCAGCCTGAGCAAGAGCGAGACCCCATCTCTACTAAAATAGAAAAAATTAGCCAGACGTTGTGGCGCACATCTGTAGTCCCAGCTACTCGGGAGGCTGAAGCAAGAGAATCGCTTGAGCCCAGGAGTCTGAGGTTGCTGTGAACTAGGCTGACGCCTAGGCTGGCACTCTAGTCCAGGCAACAGAGCAAGACTCTATCTCAGGAAAAAAAAAAAAAACCACTTCGGTACATTGCCTAGCCTACTCACCAAGTCTAGGCTAGTTTCTCCACTTCCAACGTCCATTTGTTCCTTGGAATTTTTGCATTATTTCTGCCCAGTCTTACCATCAACCCTGGAGAATTTAAGATCAAATTGAAACCTAAAAGCATAAAAATACTTAATACAGCCCTACATACTGGAGTCATTTAATTCTTGTTAGCAGAAACCATGTAGGCAAAGTCATTATAAATGACTGCCATTAGTCGCTGTCTTTCTGTATAATATTTAATTAAGATTGTGCTGACGGTTGGTCAATAGTCCTGGTCTCTATCCTCACACCACTCCGCAGCCATCCAACTTGCAGCCAGTCGGGCCACCCCAGGCTGGTGGGCACATCACAGATTGTTGCAGCTCATTCCCTTCCCTGCCCCCGCCACACACACACACACACACACACACACTTACGTGCTGTTCATAGTTGCTACTGACACAGAAGTGGAGAGCAGGGTCTCCTTCAAGTGTCTCCTCCAGACAGATATAGGTTTGATCCTCTGTTCTGGCCTTCTGAGAACTTCTGGCCAGAGCAAATACATTTATGCAATATCAGATGTTTATGGCAAAAGATAGGCCAAATCCTGATGGCTTTGTTTAGAGCTTTGCCCTGTGTGGTCAAACCGCCATCTTTCCGGGCTTGTCTCCCATCTTCCTTCATTCTCCCTTCACTCTAATCAGATCACACTGTGCCTTGTTCCTCCTACAACCTTGGTGCTTTCCCGAATCCTTACCTTGCGAATATTCAGCCCTGAAGGCTCAACTCGCCTGTTGCCTCCTCCATGAAACTGTCGTAGATCACCCCGGTTGGAAGTAATCTGAACTCCCAGGGGACTCTTCCTTCTCTTACAGGACTTCTCTTTTTCTGTCTTATCTTACAATTATTGACAAAGTATTTTGTCTCCTATATCAACAATGAGTTACTTGTGTGCAGAGACCATCCTTTCATCTTTCTATCTCACAAAATGTTCAGAATTATTGCTTTGTTGAATAAACAAACTTCTCTCGCTTGTGACATGAGACATCTGTTCTAAGTTTGGAGCTCAATACCTGTTATTAACAATAGATAACTTTTTTTTGAAACAGAGTCTTACTCTGTCGTCCCAGCTACAGTGCAGTGGTGTCATCATAGCTCACTGGGACCTCAAAACTCGGACTCCTGACCTCAAGTGATCTTCCCCCCTCGGCCTCCCAGAGTGCTAGGATTACAGGTGTGAGCTGCAGCACTCAGCCCTAGATAACTTTCTATTACCCCTTTTGGACTCCAGTGTCAGCAGGGAGCTGGAAAATTAGTCAATGAACTAGAGCAGGACATAGAATTTTTGCCTCAGTGTACATTCAGATGCCTAGGCCTTAATCCATGTATGTCGGGAATATTAATTCCACACTGCGCTAAGTAATAAATGAAGGTTACAAGTAGAGGGCATCAGCACCTCCTACTGGAGGGACGTAGGACATGCAAGTACTGACAGAGATGTCTTTACTCCAAAAGGTAAGGGTACAACTCCTTTTTGTCCTTGTTTGGGTAACTCTGTTCAAGCATTATGCATGAGTTCAGGACACAGGGAGTGAACATCTACAGGACAAAACACAGGTGGGATGGACCCAGGGGCCTGGTTAAGCCTGGAAAAACATTACCCAAGATAGTTCATGAGTGTATAACCAGACCTGAGAGCTAAAAACATAATCAAGAGAGTATTCTGCATAGGGATTAGGAAAGACAGGAACATTCACAGAACTAAGGGTCATAGGCAAAGACATAATGGTGAAAAAACAGTAAAGTTGTTGATCTTGGGAGTCACAAGCAAACAGAGAAAAAAGTAAGGTATGAGCCAGGCATGGTGGCTCACACCTATAATCCTAGCACTTAGGGAGGCTGAGAAGGGAGGATAGCTTGACGCCAGGAGTTCAAGGCTAGCCTGTGCAACATAGCAAGACCCCATCTCTACGAAAAATACAAAAATTAGCCGGGTGTGGTGGTGCGTGTCTATAGGCCCAGCTACTCAGGAGGCTGAGGCAGGAGGATGGCTTGAGCCCAGGACTTTGAGGTTGCAGTGAGTTATGATGACACTTCTGCACTCCAGCCTGGGAAACAGAGCAAGATCTGTCCCAGTGAAAAAAAAAGAAGAAGAAGAAGTAAGGTATGGATCAGTCAGGTAACTCTGGAAAAGTAAGTGCTTAGAGAAGAAAGTGAGATGCAACCCAAGGCCCCCAAGATCTCATTCACCAAGTAGTTTATTATAGTCAATGAAACTTCTGTTTCCACACTCCATTTAGCACTTCAAGAAGCCACAGTATTGCTTCATTTACTCATTTACAAATGTCTGAATAAAAAATTTATTTAGAGATATATAGAATATTTGATTTTTAAAAGGTACACATTATTCATGGTTATTATCAAGATATCACTTCTTCCCTCACTTGCAATCAAAATCCAATTGAAAATATTTTTTCTTTTAGACAGAATCTCATTCTGTTGACCAGGCTGGAGTGAGTGCACCGTCACAATTCACTGCATCTTCAAATTCCTGGGCTCAAGTGATCTTCCCACCACAGCCTCCTAAGTAGCTAAGGCTATAGGTGCGCCACCATGCCCAGCTAATTTTTTAAATTTTTTTTGTAGAGTAAGAGTCTTGCTATGTTGCCCAGGCTGATCTTACACTCCTGGCCTCAAGTGATCCTCTGGCCTCAGTCTCCCAAAGTGCTGGGATTACAGGCATGAGCCACCATGCCTGGCCTGCTTTAAAATTTTTAAGACAAAAGTGTTTAGAGAATGTCTTGCCCTATTAGCCATGAAAACAATTATAAGGCTGATATAATCAAGTCAATGTGGTCCTTGCACAGGAATTATCATAGATCAATTAAACAGAGTAAATAATCCAGCGATACAGATCAATATCTAAAAGAATTTAATATATAATAAAGAAAGAACCGCCAAGAGGGAAAAAATCAGTTATTAAACACATGGCAGACAAGAAATTAACTATTTGGGAAAAAGTCAGCTTAGAGCCTCACCTCATGCACAGATAAATTCTATATGGACCACAAAGAAAAATGTAGAAATCAAACTAAGAAAAAAACTTAAAGACTTAAATGTAAGACCTGAAACTATGATACTACTAGAAGAAAATATAGTGAAAATGCTTCAGGAAATTGGACCGGGCAAGAGTTTTTTGAAGAACACCTCAAAAACACAGGCAACAAAAGCAAAAACAGACAAATGAGGTTACGTCAAACTAAAAGTTTCTGCACAGCAAAGAAAGCAATCAATAAAGTGAAGAGACAACCTACAAAATGGGAGAAAATATTTCCAAACTATGCATCTGACAAAGGGTTAATATCAAGAATAGTACTCAGACGACTCAATTGAGAAAAAAAACCCCAATTAATCCAATTTAAAAATGGGCAAAAAACCTGAAAAGACTTTACTCAAAAGAAGACATACAAATGGCCAACAAGTATGTTAAAAAATGCTCAACATCACAAATCATCAGAGAAATGCAAATCAATATCCCAATGAGATATCACCTCACCGCAGTGAGAATAGCTATTACCAAAAAGAAAAAAAATAAACAATCCAGTGATACATCTTCTGGCAAGGATGTGAAGAAAAGGGAGCTCTTACACACATTTGGTGGGAATGTAAATGGGTATAGCCATTATGGAAAACATTACGGAGTTTCCTCAAAAAATTAAAAATACAGGATGGTCTAGGTGAAGTTTTAGAAAAAAGAAAAAAAGAAAATAAATAAAAATAGAACTACCATACAATCCAGCAATCCCATTACTGTGTATATATCCAAAGAAAATGAAATCAGTATCCTAGAGACATCTGCACATGCATGTTTATTGCAGTGCTAGTCACAATAGCCAAGATACGGAATCAACTTAAATGCCATCTATAGACAAATGGATAAAGAAAATGTGGTATGTGCATGTGTATGTGAATATATATACACACACACACGTGTGTGCGCACACATATATATAGTGTGTGTACATATATGTAGTGTATGTATATATGTAGTGTATGTGTATATATAATCTGCAAATCAAAATAATAACAAAATATTCTTCAACAGTCATATTTTTCAAATAATAAAGTACTGGCAAAGTATTTAAGAAGAGAAATGTTCTCATCTTCTACTGGCAAGAATATAGAACCTTTCTGGTCAGAAATCTGGAGCTATGTAGCAAGAGCATTAAAAATGTGTGCACCCAGGCTGGGAACAGGCGTCTTTGGCATCCCAGATGCTCCAAGCATGGCTGGGGCAAGGTGTCTTGCCATCCCTGAGCTGTCCAGGGGCAGAATGGGGAAGCGTGATGTGTCGCACAGCTATAGCACAGCCCACAGCCTGACGTTGCAGAACCACGGGACCCTCGGGAGCACCCGGAGAGAAAAAACGTACACCAGGAGCTCAGCCCGGGCCTGCGCTATCGCATGCCGTTCTGAGTTTCTGTGAGGGTGATTATGTCCAAGATGGCACAGGACAATTCATTCCAATAAAGAGGAGGGTCCAGGGAGAGGGTCAGGGAGGAGGTCTGGCTAGGATGGGTAGCACAGCACCAACAAGCGTGGGCTGCCTCTGTTCAAATCCCAGCCCTGCCCCTCACTTAGCTGCGTGACCCCTGGCAAGCTGCTTAACCTATTTTGTGCTTCAGTTTTCTCACCTGTGAAAGGGAGGCTAATGCTACCGCCCTTGGAGTATTAAATGCGAGAAGCCCTGCGGCAGCACAGACGGAAAATGCTCAGTAAGTGTTCCCCTTATTATTGTCATCGTTCCCTCTCTGGTTCTGGAAGTTGAGGAGACGAGTCCTCGTCAGACACTGCCATGCAGATGCCACAAGCACTCCTGGGCTGCCATCGCCCTTAGCTGTGAGGTGACCTTCTTCTCCCACTCGGGTCCCTCAGAGATAAAGCCTCCTGAAGCCCAGGGCCGGGAAGTTTTCCTGGTGCTGCAGGAATCCAGGCGAGCACCGTGGGCCTCAGGCCTTGGCTGAGGGCTGCCTAGGGCCCGGTGGGAGCAGCGTTGGTGTGAGAACCTCCTTTCCCACCGGAAACCCAGGGTGCCTGCCAGCTCATCACAGAGAGGTTCTGTCAGGCCCTGGTAGAACCAAGCAGGGGATGGCCCAGCTCCAGGCCAAGTCGCGGGCCATGGGCCAGGCCCAGCTACCTTGGGGCACTTGGATCACAGAGAAGCTCTAAGATCATGCCCTGCCTGCACTCTGCCAGGGACAGGCCTGTGCGGGGGCGCGTTGGCCAGACACGCATCAGAGCTCTCACATGCGGAGCTCCTGTAGAAATGAAACAATCACCAACCCCTTGGTTCTGTTGACAGGGCACAAAAAAACCTCTGCTCTCAGCTTCCCCAGGAAAATGGGGGCCCAGAGGCCCACAGTGATTTCTAGCTATTGCAGGGACTCAGACAAACTGTGCTGGAGGCTGTATGGGAGGACAAGGCTGTACACTTGGCTGTGGCTTTGCTGTTGGAAGGGCCAAGTTTGACCTAGGGCAGGTGTCAGTTCTCCTAGAAGCCCCCACTCCCATCAAGCGAGCATGGCTGGTCCCCAAGGCAGCTCCTTCCTCAGGCAAAGAGAAGACACTGGTTTGAGTTCTGCTCATTTTCTTCTCCTTGCCACCCTGGGACCCCTGGGAACATGGGCCCTTGGGATAATGTCCGACCCCAACACCCTGCTCCCCAAGGCCGGGGAGAAGGCAGCACTCTAAAACCTGGGCTTGAGGCTTGATCGCTAGGGCTTCCCAGGGGAGAAATCTGAAAATGGCTGAACCCAAGAGACTAGACGACTAAGAAAGGAATCCAAGCAGACAGGCCATCAATGCAGAGATTTATGGACTGAATTGTGTCTGCCCAAAATTCGTATGTTGAAGCCTTAACCCCCACGTGATGGTATTTGGAGAAGAGGCCTTTGGGAATTAATCAGCTTATAAGAGTGGGGCCATCATGATGAGATTAGTGCCTTTATAAGAAGAGACACCAGAGAGCTTGTTCTCTGCCTCTCCTCCCTCCCCACCTCCCCCGCCAAGGGGAGACACTTTGAGAAGCTGGGACGAGGGCCCTCAGCGGAAACCCACACCCTGGCACCCTGACCTCAGGCTTCCAGCCTCCAGAACCGTGAGAAAATAAATTTCTGTTCTTTGAGTTCCCCAGTCTGTAGTATTTGTTATGGCAGCCATGGCAGACACAGACACTGGTCACAAGCAGAAAACACTCCAAAACCACACACAGGGCAGAAGAAAAGGAAACCTGTGGAACAATGAGAGTCAGACATGAGCAGACAGAGGCAGATCAGCTGGGTGTGTAGTGTGAATGGTTCAAAGCAAACCTCACAGAGCCCAGATTTCTCATAGCCCAGACATCTCTATGGGAAATTCTGAAACATTTCTTTTTTTTTTTTTTTTTTGAGACAGTTTCACTCTGTGGCCCAGGCTAGAGTGCAGTGGTATCATTATAGCTCACTGCAGCCTCAAACTACTGGGCTCAAGTGATCCTCCTGCCTCAGCCTCCCGAATAAGTGGGAATACAAGTCTGAACCACCACGCCCAGCTAATTTTTTCTATTTTAAGAGGGATCTCACTCTTGCTCAAGCTTGTCTCGAACTTCTGACCTCAAGGGATCCTCCTGCCTTGGCCTCCCAGAGTGCTAGGATTATAGATGTGAGCCACCACGTCCAGCCGCTAGAACATTTCTATTGGCCCAAGCCAGGGTCCTCAAGGGGCATTGCCTCTGGACAAAAAGGACTCTAATAGTCACTCTTGGGAAAACAGCATTCAATCTGCAATATTCACTAGGTACCAATGCATACCAGGAGCTGTGCCAGGCATTGGGTACAGCTGTGAATAAGACCAACCTAGTCTCTGTTTTCACAGAAATTCCACAGGTTACAGATGCACTGAGCATTGCAGAAAACTCCTGTTATCAAGAAAAAGAAAGTTTTTTCATCTACTTCTCCACTATATCTAATGAACAGAGTTTGAAAATAGATGTGAGACTCAGGAGCTATCCATCACTAGTCTTATGAGAGGCATCAAAACGTTATTTTGAAAAAGGCTCGCTGGCCAGATCAAGTGACTCACCCCTATATTTCCAGCATTTTGGGAGACCGAGGCAGGATGATCCCTTGAGGCCAGGAGTTTGAGACCAGCCTGGGCAACATAGTGAGACCCCATCTCAAAAAAAAAAAAAGAAAAGAAAAAGCTTGACAATCCTTCAAAATGGTGACTTTGTGGTGTTGGATTTACCCTAAATGTCCTCAAAGCTGCTCAACAATCTGTTTCAATTTTATCATCCATGAACATCTAAACCCCTCTTGAACTTTTCCAATTTACTATTTCATTCTACTTTACCATTGCCGACTTAACACTTCTTAGAAATTCATTCACAGTCTCTCAATTTTTGTCTCTCTGTGTGAGAGAATTCTATCTCTCCAATGTATTCTCTCCCAGAACTCACCCCTTTGCCCTCACCAATTAGCACTCCCCTGGGTTTTTTCTGGCCCCATTAGGTCATTCTTGAGATGGGTGGTCAGAAGTGGTAGAAAACCTAGTTCTGTTGCCAGAGCCCTTTGCCAGAATCCACCCACATATTCCTTCTGGCCAAGAGCAGCCCCTTTCCTGCCTGTTCCTGCTGGCCCGGGAAGGTCATGGCCTGGGAGCCTGCCCCTACAGGATGGACCCCCTCATCAATAGCACCTTTCTTGTGCTCAGGTTTCATAGTTTGCAAAGCTCTCTCACAGGCATTTTCTCATTTGATGCAACAATCTTTAGAGGTAGGCAAGGTAGGTGCTGTTGTTCTCATGCTATAGAAAAAAGTTCAAATTTAATTAATTTACTAAATAAATTGCTCAATGTCATAAAACTACTAATGGCCGATGCAGGAATTCAATTTGGATCTCCTGAGTTGTATCTGCCCATCATCCCCATCCTTTGGCCCCAAGGCTTCATGCTCCATCTGCTAATATCTGCTTCAGACCTCCTCCTTGCAGTGGTACAAACCTTGCATCCAGAGCACAGGAAGCTCCAGGGAAGAACCACTTCTTCCAGCAGGCTCAGTCCCTTGTGACCCACACCTAAGACACTGACTCTCCCGACACCCTTCTTCCCCTGGCTTCTTACTTCCCAAGTGATCGGACCACTTCTCATCCGCTGCTGCCGCTCTGAATAGTGACATCTCAGTGTAAGTCCCAGCTTCTGCCTAGCACTAAGCCATGCCCAAAACAATGCTCAGGAAGTGTTTGGCAAGTTGATAGAAACTCTGCTGTCTGCTCATTTTCTGACGCACTGCCTCACATTGTCCTATGACTCACAGACTTTGTAAGACTTGATTTTAGGCCCAATTTCTGACAAACAATCCCAACCCTTTCAATTTAGAGACTCCGATGTGACCAGTTTCTTACTATTATCAGCACTGTTTTCAAAGGTCCTTAGTGT
>CAUYSK010001886.1:0-22112 GCA_963575035.1 Avahi laniger
ACTAAAGTCTTTCCAAGAGAAGCAAAAACTGAGACAATTCATCACGACTAGGCCAGACATACAAGAAACACTTAAAGGAGACCTACCTACTCTGGCCGGGCGTGGTGGCTCACACCTGTAATCCTAGCACTCTGGGAGGCCGAGGCGGGAGGATCACTTGAGGTTAGGAGTTTGAGACCAGCCTAAGCAAGAGACCCCATCTCTACTAAAAATAGAAAGAAATTACCTGGACAACTAAAAATACATAGAAAAAATTAGCTGGGCATGGTGGTACATGCCTATAGTCCCAGCTACTTGGGAGGCTGAGGCAAAAGGATTGCTTAAGGCCAGGAGTCTGAGGTTGCTATGAGCTAGGCTGACACCATGGCACTGTAGCCCAGGCAATAGAGCGAGACTCTGTCTCAAAAAAAAAAAAAAAAAAGGAGTCCTATTCTGGAAACAAACAAATTATAAACAACTACCATCACAAAAACATGAAAATGTATAAAACTCACTGATATAGCAGATAAACAAGAAACAGAAATCAAAAAGTTATCACCTTAGAAACAACAGAAATGCAAAGATAAACAATAAGAGAGGAAGAAAGGAACAAAGCATATACAAAACAATCAGAAAGCAAATAACAAAATGACTGCAGTATGTCCTCACCCATCCATAATAACCTTAAATGTAAATGGATTAAAACCCCTAATTAGAAGACATAAACTGGCTGAATGTATTAAAAAACAAGACCCAACTATATGCTGCCCACAAGAAACACACTTCACCTCTAAAGACACACACAGACTGAAAATGAAGAAATGGAAAAAGATGTTCCACATAAATGGAAACCAAAAACAGGAGTAGCTATAATTATATCAGATAAAATAGACTAAGTCAAAAACTAAAAAAAGAGACAAAGAAGGTCATTATGTAATGATAAAGTGATCAATTCATCAAGAGGATATGACAATTGTAAATATATACATCCTCAAAACTGGAGTACTTGAATATACAAAGCAAATATTATTAGGCCTAAACAGAGAGACAGACCTCATTACAATAATGGCTGGGGACCTCGACATCCCACTCTCACCATTGAACAGATCATCTAAACAGAAAATCAACGACAACAAAAAATCAGATTTAAACTGCACTTCAAACCAAACAGACCTATAAGAATTTATAGAACATTTCATCCAACAGCTGCAGTTTTGAGTCCTGAAACTATGGAATTACTAGGAGACGACATAGGAGAAACACTTCAGAACATTAGTCTAGACAGAGATTTTATATTATTTTACAACAGATTAATATCCAGAATATACAAGGAGTTCAACAGCCAAAAAAAAAAAAAAAATCCAAAAAATCTAACTTTAAAATGGGCAATGGATCTGAATAGACACTTTTCAAGTGAAGACATACAAGTGGCCAAAAAGTATATGAAAAAATGCTCAATATCACTAATCAGAAAAACACAAATCAGGCCGGGCGCAGTGGCTCATGCTTGTAGTCCCAGCTACTCAGGAGGCTGAGGGAGAAGGATCGTTTGAGCTCAGGAGTTTGAGGTTGCTGTGAGTTAGGCTGATGCCACGGCACTCTAGCCCGGGCAACAGAGTGAGACTCTGTTGCAAAAAAAATAAATAAATAAAAAATAAATCAAAGACCTAAATTAGAAGAAAACACAAGAGAAAAGCTTCATGGCATTAGATTTGGCAATGATTTCTTAGATACGACACCAAAAACCCAGGCAACAAAAGAAAAAATAGCTAAGTTGGACTTCATCAAATTTAAAACTTTTTGCATCAAAGAACATTATCAACAGAGTAAAAGGCAACCAACAGAATGGAAGAAAATTTAGGTCATTAAATATAAAACGTCTGATTTCAAATCAGAATTGTAGTTTATTATATCTCAAACAGGAAGCAGTACAATTTATCAAAGTATGTGCCTAAATTATTGACACAGTTTATGCTGGCATAAACAGTAGCTTGTTTATGCCAGCAGTGAAGAATTCTGGAGAGCAACTGGAGATAAAATCTCAACAGGTGTTTCCCACAGCTTGTTAAGAATTGAATATTTTTCCTTGCAAGAAGTGGTCCAAAGGCTGGAAGAAGTGGTAATCAGTTGTGCAAGGTCTGGTGAATACGGTGGATGACAGAGCATTTCCAATTCCAGATGCTGTAGTTTGAGCAGCTTTATTTGTGCAACATGTAGGCAAGCTTTGTCTTGCAAGAGGATTAACTTGTCTCTACTGACCAATCTCAGCAGCTTAACTGCAAGCATTCTCATCATTTTATCCAATTGGTTGCAACAGACATCCACTGTAATCAACTGAACAGATTTCATGAAGCTGTAGTGGATAATACCAGCACTGGACCACCAAACACACACCATTAGCTTTTTTTGATGAATATTCAATTTTGAAATGTGTTTCGACACAACAAGCATTGTGCCCAATGCTTGTGATTGTCAAAAAGAATCCACTTTTCATCACATGTAACAATACGGTGTAGATATGGTTCACCTTTATGTCGTGACAGCAAAGAAAGGCAACCTTCAACATGGTTTCTCTTCTGACACTCGTTTAATTCATGCAGTACCCATCTATCCAACTTCTTTACCTTACCAATTTGTTTCAGATGGTCCAATATTGTTAGAATAGTAATGTCAAACCTTGCTGCTGATTCACACGTAAGTTGAGATGGATTCACTTCCACTACAGCTTTCGGTTCATCATTATCCACCTTGGTCTCGGGTTGCCCATGTGGCTCACTTTTAAGATTAAAATCACCAGAAGACAACTTCTCAAACCATCGACATACTGTGCATTCATTAGCCACATCCTTCCCAAAGACTGTTGATATTTCAAGCTGTCTGTACTGTACTGGTTCTGCAACAGAACTCATATTCAAAAATAACACGAATTTTTAACTTATCCAATGTTTCAAAAATTGCTCTAAAAAAAATTTGAAAGATAATCACAAGCCAAAACGTGCATTTGCAAGACTGAGGATGTATCTTTACAATAAAAATAAAACAGGAAGTAAAGTGTCAAAGTGAAATGTCTGAGACATCAACTGTCAAACTTAGTACTTAAGGAAATCGTACATTTCATCCTGAATAACCTAATATTTGTAAATCATGTATCTGATAAGGGATTGATATCCATAATACATAAAGAACTCTTATAACTCAACAACCACCAAAAAAAACCCAATTCAAAATTGGGCAAAGGGGTCAGGCACAGTGGCTCACACCTATAATCCTAGCACTTTGGGAGGCTGAGGCAGGAAGACTGCTTAAGGCCAGGAGTTTGAGACAAGCCTGAGCAAGAGCAATATCTTGTCCTACAAAATAAAAAAAAGAAAAAAGAAAAATCAGGTAGGCATGGTGGTACATGCCTGTAGTCCCAGATACTTGGGAGGCTGAGGCAGGAGGATCACCACTGCACTCCAGCCTGGGCAACAAAGCAAGACCTTGTCTCAAAAAAAAAAAAAAAATCAAAATTAGGCAAAGGATTTGAATAGATATTTTTACAAAGAAGACCTAAAAATAGCCAATAAGCACATAAAAAGATGCACAACATCACTGATCATCACGGAAATGCAAATTAAAACCACAATGAGATAGAATTTCATATTCATTAGAGTAGCCATAATTTTTTTAAAAAATAGAATATAACAAGTATTGAAAAGGATATAGAGCAATTGGAACTCTTACACGTTGCCGATAGGAACGTAAAATAGTGCAGTCACTGTCAAAAACAGTATAGTGATTCCTCAAAAAATTAAACATATTATAAAATTACCACGGGATCTAGCAATTCCACTTCTGGGTAATACCCAAATAAATTGAAACCAGGGTCTCAAAGGGATATTTGTAGACCTATGTTCACAACTGCATTACAGCCAAAAGACGGAACCCAAGTGTCCAGGTATGTGCATACAATGGATTATTATTCAGCCTTAAAAAAAAAAGGACATTCTGTCACATGCTACAATATGGATGAACTTTGAAGAATCTGTGCTAAGTGAAATAAGCCAGTCACAAAAGGGCAATATTGATTCCACTTACATGAGGTATCCAGAGTAGTCAAATTCAAAATCATAAAGTACAATTGTGTTTACAAGTGGCTGGGAGAAGGGGAGAAAAGAGAGTTAGTGCTTAACAGGTGCAGAATTTCAGTTTGGGAAGCTAAAAAAATTCTGGAGATGGATGATAGTGATGACTGCACAATAATATGAATGTAATTAATGCCGCAAAACTGTACATTTAAAAATGGTTAAGATGGTAAATTCTATGTTATATACATTCTACCACAAAAAAAGAAAAAAACGAATACTACCAATCTTATATAAACTTGTCCACAGATTATCAAAAGAGGGAATACTTCCAAAATAATTTAATGAAGTTAACATATCTATGACATTCAAAACAGGTAAAAGACATTACGAGAAAGGAAAGTCACAGGCCAGTATCACTTATAAGCATAGATGCAACAAAATTTAACAAATCAAATCCAACAATACGTAAAAACAAAAAAAAACATGATAACCAACTGGGGTTTATTCCAGGAATGCATGGTTAATTTAACATTTGAGAACTCAACTGATGTAATTCACCTCATTAATGAAATAAAAGAAAAATCAGATATCAAATCATTCAATGTAATATTTGATAAAATTCAACATCCATTCATGATTTTAAAAACTTGCTGGAAAACAAGGAATAGGAGAGAATTTCCTTAACTCAATAAAAGGTATTTATAGCTAACAACATACTTGATGACAAAATATTGAACATTTTCCTACTGAAATTGGAAAAGAAGGCCTATTCCCATGAGTCTATTCCACACACTAATATAAGAGTCAGGGCAATAATAAAAGAAAAAGAAATAAAAGATACAAGCATTGGATAGAAAGATGTAAAACTGTCATTATTTGGAAATGACATGATTATAATAAACAAGCAATCTAAAAGAACCAATCAAAAAGTTTTAGATAAGTTAGAAAGGCCACTGGATAGAAAGTCAATATACTAAAATCAATTGTATTTCTAACTACTAGTAACAAATTATTAGAAAATAGATTTTTCTTTAAAAATAATGCCATTTGTAACATCAATAAAGAGAGGTAAAATTTAATGAAATATATGCAAAATCTCTCTGCAAACTTCAGAACATTGTTGAGAGAAATTAAAGGCCTAAAACTACAGAAAGCAATTGCTCATTACATGAATTGAAAAATTCAATACTATGTCGACTCAATATTTTAATGTTATTTCCTCCCAAATTAATCTACAGATTCAATGTAATCCCAATGAAAATGCCAATAGCTTTCTTTTTTTAGAATTCTAAAAATTATAAACTGAAATTAAAATGTAGAAATACAAAGGACCTAAAATAGTAATGACAATCTTAAAGGAAAAAAGAAGTTGTAGGAATTACACTATAAGATATCAACTTATTATAAAAGCTATAGTAACAGACAGTATCAAGTGACACAAGAATAGACAAATAGATTACAGAATAAAGAGCTCAGAAAAAAATCCACATGCATACGGCAACCTGATTTACAGCAAAGGCTTACACTGCAATTTTGTAGGAAAAGAATAGCTCAACAAATGGTGTAGATCAAATGAGTATCAATGGAAAAACATGAATCTTAACCTCTACCACATACACAGAAAAATTAGTTTGAGATGAGTCAGAGAATACAATAAAGCTCTTAAAAGAAAACATAAAACTATCTTCATGACCTTGGAGTGAGGAAAGATTTCTTCAATAAGAAAAGCTCTAACCATAAAGGAAAAAAATTGATAAAGATTAATAAAAATTATTAACTTTTGTTCATCAAGACACCTTTAAGAATAGAAAGACAAGCCACAAACTGAGAGAAGATATTGCAAAATACATCTGGCAAAGGACTCATTTCCAAAATATATAAAGAACTCCTACATATAAGACAGAAACCCAATTTTTTAAAAAGACAAAAAACTTAGAGACTTTACCAAAGAGGATATCTAAATGGCCAATAAGCATATAAAAAAAGTGCTCAACTTTAGTCATTAGGGAATGAAAATTAAAATTACAATGAGATATCAATACACATCCACCAAAAAGGCTAAAATTAAAATAACAAACATGCCAAATAATATCAAAAATGTGAAATAAGTGAACTCTCATACATTGTTGGTGAGACTATAATTGATACAATCACTTTGGAAAACTATTTGGCAGTATCTATTAAAGTTAAACATATGCCTACCTCCTAGGTATATACCTAAGAGAAATTAATACTTATGTCCACCAAACTACTTGTACAAGAATGTTCACAGTTTTCTTCATAACAGCCAAAAGTATGAACAACCAATATGTCCATCTATAGAACAGATAAGCAAATTGTGTAATTTTTATACAGTGGACTAATACAGGCAATACAAAAAACAAACTACTGCTCATTCAACGACATGGGTTAATCTTAGCCATAATGTTGGAAAAAAGAAATCAAACAAGTAATTCCAATTAACTTGAGGTTCAAGAACAGGTGAAACTTGTCTATGTTGATAGAAGTTTGATTAGTACTTACCTCTTTTAGGAGTGAAGAGTACTGATTAAAAGAGGAATAGGTGACCTTTCGGCATGCTGGAAATATTCTATTTCTTTTTTTTTTTTTTTTTTTTTTTGATACAGAGTCTCAATCAATTGCCCGGGCTAGAGTGCCGTGACGTCATCCTAGCTCACAGCAACCTCAAACTCCTGGGCTCAAGCGATGCTCCTGCCTCAGACTCCCGAGTAGCTGGGACTACAGGCATGCGCCACCATGCCTGGCTAATTTTTTCTATATATTTTTAGTTGTCCAATTAATTTCTTTCTAATTTCAGTAGAGACAGGGTCTCGCTCTTGCTCAGGCTGGTTTCGAACTCCTGAGCTCAAACAATCCGCCCGCCTTGGCCTCCCAGAGAGCTAGGATTACAGGCGTGAGCCACCGCGCCCGGCCTCCTGCTCAGTTCTTTATCACAGGAAACTATACTTTCAAGTCCCTCTGCTATTCTACTATATAAGTGGATTTATCTGAGGAATGGGTAGAAGAGTAAAGGGCTGGAGTAAGGGAGAAGCCAAGATATTCCTCTCATTCTCTCTCTTTCCCATAGTGGTTTCTGATATTGGCTGTATCTCTGTCATCTCCAGCCCATGCTGAGGAATACCTCCATTACATACTCAAATAGCATCACCAGCTCCCAGTTTTCACCAGATAACCCTGTTGTCTCTCTTGCTTTAAAATGTATAGCACATTCTTGAAAGCTATAATCTCTTGGTTTTATCCCATTCCCGCTATGCCTTTTTAGCTCTTTCATTACCTGTGTTAACCTTGAGTTAAATTGTCTCTGTCTAAAAAATCTGGAGTGGTTTCCTTTTTACTACCCAAACCTTGACTTGCATGCCAACCCTGGTAGAGGCAAAGTCAGTAAATTTACTCAGGGCAATTATCCCTGAGAATGGGAGCCACAGAGACTCTGCTCTCCCTCACACATCACCCAGCCACCCATAGAAGCAGCACATGGCAAGGCTTGGACTCCATTGTAGTGATACTTATTTTTTTTCTTATATGTCTCTACGATGATGCTTGTAAACAATGCATGAAATGAACATGCTGCATTTTGATCTTTCTGTCATATTCTCTGGATTCTGCAGTAACAGAGCTGGTTTGCCAGTTTTAAATGAAATCACTTCATCTGATGGCTGTGTGGGAGGTGCTGGATTCCTGTCACATCTCTCTGGCTCCACCTACATACCCAATGCTTCTTCAACCATAAAGGACCTAGGGATCATTTTGAAGGGGAAAAAAAGGCCCACATGGATGCTAAAAGCATCTTTTTAATGAGATTTCATATCAAAATTCTCCAAGGCAAGCCAAAGTAGCCACTGAGGTACATGATTATGCAACATTCTCAACATGAAGACAGAAACATTTCTAAATTAACTGTGACTTCCTGGCCCAATTATCCTCTCCTTTGACTTTCAAGATGCTACTTTGAAACATTGTAATGTGATATTTTGTAGAGCTAGACTTCAAGGGGAATGGATTCCTCTAGTTAGCCAACACTGCTTTAGCCAGATAGTCAAAAGTGGCACAGGCTAAGACTAGGGGTAATGAGTTTTCCATGACTTCTACATTATCAGTCTAATTAAGGATCGTGGTAGATCCATAACTCCTATCCTGCAAAGTACCATCTGAAAAAATGTTATTCATCACTAATAAGTTGTAAACTTGCCTAAAATTGTCATTTGCCAGAGGTACTTTGGCAAATATCATAAATACATATCATCAAAGTAATAAAGGCTTCATTGAGTATAGGAACACCTTGCTTTATTGTACTTTGCTTCATTGTGCTTCACAGATACTGCATTTTTTTTGGAAATTGAAGGTTTGTGGCAAACCTGTGTTGTGCAAGTCTACTAGTGCCATATTTTCCAACAATATGTGCTCATTTCCTGTTTCTGCATCACATTTTGACAATTTTTAAAATATTTCAAACTTCTTTATTGTTGTTATATCTGTTATGGGGATCTGTAATCAGTGATTGTGATGATACTATTGTAATTTTTTGGGTGCCACGACGGCGAACTTAATCAATAGCTGTTATGTGTGTTCTGACTGCTCCAATGAACAGAAGTTCCTGGTCTTTCTCCCTCTCCTCAGGCCTCCCTATTCCTTGAGACAATACAATATGGAAATTATGCCCATTATTAACTCTACAGCAGCCTCTAAGTGTTCAAGTGAAGAGTCACATATCTCTCACTTTAAATCAGAAGCCAAAGATGATTATGCTTAGCAAAGAAAATGTCAGAAGTTGAGATAGTCCATTTAGCCAAGTTGTGAATGCAAAGAAAAATTTATTGATGGGAATTAAAAATGCTACTCCGGTGAATAGACAAATGATAAGAAAGTGAAACAGCCTTATTACTGATGTGGTGAAAGTCTTAGTGGTTGGGACAGAAGATCAAACCAGCCACAAGATTGCCTTAAACCAAAGCCTAATCTGGAACAAGGACCTCAATCTCTTCAATACTATAAAGGTTGAGAGAGGTGAGGAAGCTTAATTAAAAAATTCTGAAGCTAGCAGAGGTTGGTTCATGAAATTTAAGGAAAGAAGCTGTCTCTAGAACATAACAGTGAAATGTGGAGCAACAAGTGCTGATGTTGAAGCCCTGTAAGTTATCCAGAAGATCTAGCTAAGATCACTAATGAAGGTGGGACCACATTAATCAACAGATTTTCATTGTACACAGAACAGCCTTACATTGGAAGAAGATGCCATGTAGGACCTTCATAGCTAGTGAGGGGAAGTCAATACCTGGCTTCAAAGTTTCAAAGACAGTTTGGCTCTCTTGTTTGGAAAAAATGCAGCTAGTGACTTTAACTTAAACCAATGTTCACTTCCAATTCTGAAAGTTCTAGGACCCTTAAAATTATGCTCTGTCTGTGCTCTGTAAATGGAACAACAAAGCCTGGGTTATAGTACATCTGTTACAGCATGGTTCACTGAATATTTTAAACTCACTGTTGAGACCTACTGCTCAGAAAAAAGAAAAAAAAGACTTCTTTCAAAATATTACTGCTCATTGACAATGCACTCAGTCACCCAAGAGTTCGATGGAGGTATATAAGGAAATAGATATTAGTTTCATTCCTGCTAACATGACATCCATTCTGCATCCCAGGGATCGAGGAGTAATTTTGATTTTCACATCTAATATTTAAGAAATACATCTTGCAAGGGTATAGCCACCGTGGATAGTGATTCCTTTTCATTAATGTAGACAAAGTAAATGGGAAACCTTCTGGAAAAAATTCACCATTATTGATGCCATTAAGAACATTTAAAATTCATGGGAGGAGATCGAAAATCAACATTCACAGGTGCTTTGGAAGAAGTCGATTTCAATCTCACAGATGAATTTGAGAGTTTCAAGATTTCATTGGAGGGAGTAACTGTAGATGTGGTAGAAACAGAATTTTCTAGAACTAGAATTAGAAGTGGAGCCTGAAGATGTGAAGAAATCACTGCAATCTCATGGTAAAACTGGAATGAATGAGGAGTTGTTTCTTGTGGTTGAGCAAAGAAAGTGGTTTCTTAAGATGAAATCTACTCCTGGTAAAGCTGCTGTGAGCATTATTGAAATGACAACAAAGGATTTAGAATATCACATAAACTTTAGTTGATAAAGCAGTGGCAAAGTTTTAGAAGATTGACTTCGATTTTGAAAGAAGTTCTACTGTGTATAAAATGCTTCAAACAGTATCTTTCATGAAATGAAGAGTCAATCAATGTGGCCAACTTTATTGCTGTTGTGTTTGAAGACATTGCCACGGCCACCCCACTCTTTAGCAACCACCACCCTGATCACTCAGCAGCCATCGACATTGAGGCAAGACCCTCTACCAGCAAAACGATTACTACTTGCTTGTGATTCAGATGATCCCTAGCATTTTTTATCAACAATAGACTACATTGTAGTTAGTGTAAATATAACTTTTATATGCACTGGGAAACCAAAAACTCTTTTTGACTCAGTTTATTAGGATATTGACTTCATTGCTGTAGTCTGGAACAAAACCTGCAATATCTCTGAGATACACCTGCATAACAAATGCATCATAAACAAGATATTTCAGAAATAAAGACACACAGTTCTTGCTTGTTTTTACATACCTAGTAATAAATGTATAATCTGTTATATAATTTTAATTTTTATCATTTATACTAAATAAAACATTTTAATCTTAGAAATAAATGCAAAAATATAATAAAGAAAATGACTCAAAAACCTATCATCTAGTAATAAAAAAGATGGAGGAGAAGTAGGAAGAAGGGGAGGGGACAGGTAGGAGGAAAAAAAAAAGACACATTTAAACAAAATAGGTCACTTGCTTATAATTCATACAGTTGCTTCGTATCTCCACCACGCTCCCACAGAATATAAGCAATGATTATGGTTGGCGTTTCTTTTTCTCTGTAAGGTCTTATTTTATATTTAGTGTTAAGAAACTATTTAAATGATTTTTAAAAATTAACAAAGCACAAATATATTGCCTCTATTTGAAGAATGTTTATATTAATATTCATAGTAGTAATGATCATTTAGGTTTCTCTTTCAACATTTTCATTTTTGTAGCTGAGGAAACTGGGTCCCAGCAAGGTGCTGTGAATGATTCCAGGTTATTGTTAAAGTACATTAAAATGGAGACCAGGCCTGAAGAATTCCTGAGCAGAGATGGCCAATTAGCCCTCTTCGGTGACCTTCACCTTGCTTGATTTACAAACATAAGCAAAACATAACTTGAACTATTTCTTGTAAATGCCTATATTAGAGAAAAGTGACACTTAAGGCTAGCCAGTCAGAAGCCACCAAGTAACTTATAGTTATGTAACTGGAGACTTTCCAGCAGGATAGACCAAATAAGGTAACTGTTCAACTATAATCCATCAAATATTTGCTTTACTCCTGTGTTAACCGTGTAAAAGGTTTCCCCTTGCATTCCCTTGGCAGAGCCCCCAACCACCTTAGGTTTGGAGTTGTCCAATTCATGAATCACTGGTTTCTCAAATAAACTCTTTAACACTGTATTTATTTTATTTTCTTATTTCAATAGATATAGGGGTAAAAGCAGTTTTTGGTTACATGGATGAATTGTATAGTGGTGAAATCTGGGCTTTTAGGGTACCCATCACCCAAATAGTGTGCATGGTACCCAACTGGTAACTTTCAACCCTCATTTCCTCTCCCGCTTCCCCTTCCAGAGTCTCCATTGTACCGCTATGTATGCCCCTGTGTACATATTGCTTAGCTCCCACTCATAACCGAGAACATGAAGTATTTGTAAACTTTTTAAAATTTTAAATTTTATTATGCCTCAGTTTACCTTTTAACATTACCTAGTACACATTGTAGAGCCTGAGGAAGAGCTGCAACTTACACTGCATTCAACTATCTTCTTGTCATGGTCTTTCATATACTAAGTTTCACAGTACATAATCTTATATTCAACTTTCAACATGCAAACAAGAAATCTAGAGAAATTTTTATCACAGTGCTTCCAGATAAAACAGACAAGCTGGATGAATTTGAGAGGCACAAAAGGAAACCAAGTTGCCTGTGAATTTGTGACAGATTAACTTCATTCCTCCTACTCACAGTAATGAATCTCCAACCTAATGTCACACTTGGGCAATTACCCACAAGCATCACAATATTGAACAGAATAGTGTTAAGGAAACTTGAGCTGAGAATATTACCTTTGCTGATTGATTTAAAGTGGAGCCATACAACTGAAGCAGAAGGGAATGAGTGCTCTCCAGTGTTGCATTTATATTCCAGAACACCGTAAACCTGTCCCAGCCAGGTATGCTCGAAACCTGAAGCAAGCATGTAGAAACTGAAGACATGTTGATTTTATATTTAAGGATACAAAATTAGAAGGTGACTGTGTGTCCAGAACATAGTAAGCACTTATAAAGTATTTGTCGATTTAATTTGCAAAACAGTTTATAATTTAATGATATTTTATTAGAATTTTTCATTTCTATAGAAATCATTTCATGTCATTGGTCTGTGCATTTTTAATTTTTACTAGTTATACTAAATAAAACATTTTAATATTAGAAAGAAATGTAAAAATATAATAAAGAAAAAGAAAATGACTCACAAACTTATCATCTAGAGATACCCATTGTTAACTTTTTGTTATATCTCCTTTCAATGTTGCGGAGTTTTGTCAACCAACTACTGTTATTTTTAACAATTGCAAATGAGTACTATATTTGAAGTTCTCATAGAAAATTAATTAGAGCAGGCAAATTCTTTCACATTGTTTTCCTTCTTTGAAATTTTCTAATTTTTCTCATTTGTTTCAATTTTCAGAAAAGTTTATAGTATTTTTGTCAAATTCTAAAATAATAACATCAGGATATGGTTGAGAATAGTATTTAATTTACAAATTAATTTGAGGGATAATTACATTTTTATACTATGAAAACATTCCTGCAGGGAATGTGTTATGGAAACAGAAATTGCAGCTGTTAGTTGGTCTATATTTCTAAAGGGCTTCTCATAAGAAAAAAATATATAGTTGGCATATATTTGTCATTCATACATTGAAAATACACACACATGCAACTTTTTGCTTCCAAGAAAACGTGTTTATAGCATGATCAAGAACCCTGAATGATTGGGCACATTCTGACATTCAGACCAACAGAAAAATTTGTCTTTGATAGAGTTGCTCTCACTCCCAGAGCTTATGTCACTTACGGCTTGGCTGTTTTTGGCACCATGTTGACTGAGAAGCAACAAGTCACTCATTAAAGGTGCACACTAGCTTTTAGGTTGCCAAGAACTCCTACCACCAGAAAAGTGATGAGAGACTCAACATCTTCTCATTTTTCAGTCCACGATATTTAATCATCCATCTACCACGAATGTAATAAAAACAATAATAAGGTCATATTTAGTCAATCAGTGGTGAAAGAAAGAGGAAGCAACATCAGAAGTTGATGACCATGAAAAAACTATGACCATATACTCTGGGGACTGGGAATGTGAATGCTCAGACTTTCATCTCAACAGTGTAGCGTGCTCCCTCTACATTTGTCCTGTGCTTGGATCAGAGCCTGGCTGATAAGGAATCAGCCAAACTAAGAATTTTATCAATTTCCTTCTTTCAAAACATGCGACTTTATTTTTCCTATTATGTGCTTTTGAAATAAAAAATAATCCATAGCTTGTTTACTTAGCTAAATAAGAACACATTTATTACTCTTAACCAAAACGATTTTTTTCTCCAGAGTGTAATGGCTTTTGATTCCCCTTCCCCCGTCAGCACTGTCTTCCTGTGATTTGCACTATACATAGTTGTAAATAAATCTTGTATCAGAATGGCCCCAGAATCTACTTGTGAATATGCCATTTCTAAACTGGTGCTCTGATAAGGACAAAATATTTGGATCTATAGTCTTGACTCTGATGACTCTAACAGGTTCTTTGTGGAACTGAACGGATGTCACTTGAAAAGAAATCTGACTATTTCATCAACTAAATAGTGGAATTGCTCCTCTAATTACTTGAAAACAAGAAATAGGAGGTAAAGTCTGCTATTGGTTGAACTTCAAGCTTCAAGGAAAGTCTAGAATTGGCTATGCCTTTTCAACATGATGAGTATCCAAAGAGTGAGTATCTCCTTCTATGAGTTAAAATTATCAAAGAATATAGAAATTTTGGGGTAAAAATACATCTAGTTTCTTCTTGCTGAGATATTGCTCCTACGTCTCTTTAGCCTAGAAACTGACAAGGCCATTTTTCTAAATTAAAACAGCAATGAAAACAACAATAACAACAAACAGGAAACAAATAGGGAGAATGGTCTTTTTCCCTCCCAGTTTTCATAAGAATTCTCCCAGATATATCTCTAATCATCCACTTGCTTCACCTTTGGGAAGGTGGAGGATATTTCTGACTAGTAAGTTTGATAACTATAATTGGGCACACTTGACTCAGCTTGGGCCTTCTTCCTGGGAGTGAGTTAACCTCAGGAAGGTAATATTTTTGTCTGTTTCTCCAGCAGCTAGCTCTTATGGGAGCCTTTAATGCCTATGCCTTTTTCATAAATCTCCCTGTTTTTGGTATTGAAGTAAGTGGGCTTCTTTGGCTTTTACAACAAAATGATTCTTCCTTAGTCTTTATAAAGAATTAAGCCAATATTAAATCTCTTTGCTGTTTTACTTTGTTTCTCGACATGTTCAGAATTCAAGACAGGGAAGAGGAAAAGGGAACCCAGGCTATTTTTAAACTCCAACAGTGAATGGGCAATCAAGCCCATCATCGCTCTTTACAGATTCAGAAAAAATAATTCTATGCTTCGTTTGGAACCAGAGAAGACCTCGTATAGCCAGAGCAATCTTAAACAAAAAGAATAAATTGGGAGGAATCAGTCTGCCAGACTTCAAACTTTACTACAAGCTATAATACCCAAAATATCATGTTACTGTTACAAGAACAGAGATATAGACCTTTGGAACAGGATGGAGATCCCAGATATAAAAGCATCCTCATATTGTCATCTAATCTTTGACAAAGAAGACAAAAATATCCACTGGGGAAAAGAATCTCTATTCAATGAATGGTGCTGGGAAAACTGGATATCCACATGCAGAATATTGAAACTGAATCCCCACTTCTCACCTTTCACAAAAATCAATTCACTATGGAATGCAGACTTAAACCTAATGCATGAAACCTCAAGAATTCTGGAAGAAAATGTTGAGAAGACTCTTTTAGACATTAGTCTGGATAAAGAATTTATGAAGAAGATCTCCAAAGCAATTACAGCAGCAACAAAAATAAACAAGTGGGACCTCATCAAATTAAAAAGCTTCTGCACAGCCAAGGAAACTATCATTATAGTGAATAGATAACCTACAGAATGGGACAAAATATTTGCTTTCTACACATCTGATAAAGGGCTGATAACAAAAATCCATACAGAAGTCAAGAAAATAAAGACGAAAGAATCAAACAACTTCAACAATAAATGAACAAAGGACATGAACAGAAAATTCTCAAAAGAAGATAGAATAACGGCCAACAAACATATAAAAAAGTGCTCAACATCTCTAATCATTAGGGAAATTCAAATCAAAACCACAATGAGATATCACCTAATTCCAGTCAGAATGGCCTTTATCAAAAAGTCCCAAAATAATAAATGTTGGCGTGGATGCAGAGAGATAGAAACACTCCTACAGTGCTGGTGGGACAGCAAATTAGTGCAACCCTGTGGAAAGTAATTGGAGATACCTCAAAGAGCTAAAAATAGAAATATCATTTGATCCAGCAATCCCGCTATTAGCCATCTACCCAAGAGAAAAAAAGACATTCTGTAATAAAGACATCTGCACTTGAATGCAATTCACAATTGCCAAGATGTGGAAACAACCCAAGTACCCATCAATACATGAGTGGATTAATAAAATGTGATATCTGTATATCATGGAATACTACTCAACTAGAAAAAAAAATGGTGAACTAGCACCTCTTATATTATACTGGTTAGAACTTGAGTCCATCCTTTGAAGTGAGGTATCCAAGGATGGAAAAACAAGCACCGCTTGTACTCGTCATCAAATTGGTACTAACTGATCAACACTAAGGTGCTCACATGGTAGTAATACTCACTGGGTGCTGGTCAGGTGTGGGGCGGTTGAGAGGATAAGCCCACAACTGATGGAAGGGGAGTGCACTGTTTGGGGGAAGGGCACACTTGTAGCCCTGGCTTGGGCGAGGCAAATGCATTACATGTGACCAAAATGTTTGTATTCCCATAATATCCTGAATTAAAAAAATTTTAAAAAATACCCTTAAAAAAAAAAAAAGGCTAATGTTGGTTGGTCCAAGTGCAGTGATGTTTACAACTAATTGGTCACAACCGGTTACAGCTTCCTTGGTTTCTTCTCTACTCCCACTGCTTCATTTGACCAGCCTTAAAAAAAAAAAGCTAATGTCAAGGATTACTGTGAAGGCATAAAGCTATGGGTTCTAAGACAAGAGAGTATCCCTATATGAAGCATATAAAACAGACCATCTTGTCAAGAGCTAAGTCCACAGACACCATATCTTCCTCAGTGCTTATTTAGTCTCATTTCTCCACATCTCATCAGTCAGAAATTTTCTTTGTTACCCTTCATGCACCATGGCACCAATGAAGAAAAAAGGTTTTAAATAACTTACTTTCTAACCAGTTTACCTGTCAGCTAATAACCACATCAACCCTGGAGAATGTCAGGAAAACTATTTAAAACCATTGTCAAATATTAGAGGTTAGCTCTAATTTGAGATAAGCAGATTATATAAATCATTATTTTATTTAGAATTGGCTCTGCTTCCTTTCTATGCTATTCGTGATCAAATGGCATGAATCAGAGCTTAAAAATCCAACAGAAATTCTCAAACATGGTCTGTTTTTAAAGACTTGCATTTTTACAAGTCAAATTCCATTATGATCGACCATTTCTTAATTGTTTATTTTGTTTTTAATAATTTTAATTTTCCCTGTATACAAACATTTTTCAGAATGAGTCCCTTTATTAAAGACATATCTTTCTATGTGAGCAAGTTGCTATTCATGTAAGTTAATATATTGGTTTAATAAGTGGCCAATAAGGTTAAAAATATGCAAACAAGATCTAGGTTAAAAACAAACTCCACAGAATCCTAGAAAATATGAAAAAATAATAACTCCTACTATAACAATAATTAGTACAAATATTTACATTATTTTTCCTATGGGTCAAGCTTGTTGTAACTAATTTATATGAATTAGCAAAAGATTTATACAGAATCCAAATAATGCCTATATTTTAATAAACTGCTGTTTAGGAGGTCATAAAAATTTAATGACTTAACATACTATCTGTTCTTAGATAAAAATATTCAATATTCTAAATATGGCAATCATTTCTAAGTTGTTCTAGAAACTTAAATAATCTGAACAATAACACTAACATAATTTTTTTTAAACTGGAAGGTGACCTGAAGTTCATATAAAAATAAATGAACATAATTTAGAAAATTATCATATTAAGATATAATTCAGGGTTAAGATAATTAGGACAATATAGAACTGGTGCATAAACAGACAAATTAATTAATGAATCTAGAAAATCTAAAAATAATGTCCTCAAATATATTCAGTTTTAATGAAGATAATAAAGATAATTTATTATATTAAGTTGAGAAAATTTGGTAACCATCTGGAAAAAATAGATTATTACCTCACATCTAAAACGAAAAAAATTTTTAGATAAATCTTAGAGTTTAATGAACAAAAGCAGCAACAACCTAAAATATAACAGAAAAAACACAAAGAATATGTATACAGAGTTTATAGCATATAAGATATAAATAAAAGATATTCAATCTCTTAAAAATAATTTTTAAAATGAGTTTTTTTTTTAAATCTATAACATTCACAAAGTTCAAAATGCTTGTTAACATTCATTATGAAACTATGGAGAAAAAGATGCTCATAAATTGGAGGTGAAAATATAACTTGGCCCAACATAATGGAGAACAATTCAGCAATACATCAATATGAAAAATGCACATATTCTTTGATCTATACTCCCTTGCCTATGCTACATGGTACAGATAGAGCATATATATAATAAACAGCATTTAAATCAGATTATTCATTGTAAATTTGCTTATACTATTAAAAGACTTGTGTAAGCTAAAGGTTGGGCTCCATGATATTTTTACGGTGTGTCAAAGCCTGGTATGTCAAAGATTAAATTAAATGCATTATATGTTTGAGAATTAGTAAATGAATAATATGCTCTAATATCTTAAACTTTTACTGGGGTACAGAAGCATAGTGTTTTTTTAAATTATGTGATAATTAAGATTCTCAGAACTCCTTGTCTCTTCTCAAACTAGTTTTTACCTCACAGATTGCTCTCTTGTATAAAGAGTCGACCATAACTATCCCCATGATCTAAAGAAAGTTGGTTTTTGTTTAAACATGTGTTCTGGAAAGGCGAATACACTTAGTTATTTACATGTTGAGTATTCTTTAGTTTACAATTTTCCAAAATGTGTTCTATGGAACTTTAGTCCTACAGGATGCTCTGAGGAAAGAAGGCTCCAAAGTAAAATAAAATCTGAGATCTATTGCATAAACCTCTTATTGAAGTTTAATTGAACACATTCACACATTAAAGGCTCTGAGAAGTTCTGCAGCAAAGAAACTAATGCATTCATTCGTGTATAATTTAGTCTTTTCTAAAGTTATGTGGCATCACCTTTGTTTTTTGACAACAACAAATTTAATAATCTGTATAACATACTCTTTGGAAAACCAATTCAGTCTTCCAGATTTGTTTTCAGGATTCTGAAGGAATAATAAATGAAGCAAAGAATAGGTGATAGAAAAGCGCTGGTGTTCAGGATGTGCAGAGCAGGTAAGGTGAAACGTGGCAATATCCAGGAGTCAGCGCCCTTGGGGTGAGGAAAGGAGGACTGAGAGCATGAAAAGGATATCGGCAAACCATGAGATATTCAGACAGGAGAGAAAAAGTGTGAAGAAACAAAAAAGCATGCAAACAGTAATCCCTAATGTCACATTTTACCTGCTTAGCTAGATTAATACTGCAAAACTGATGGGGACAACCATCACATAGGATTAACAGGCAAAGTCCTTTAGGGTAGTCAAAGGGTCTCCACATCGCTCTTTAAGAGGATCCTCCAACTCAGCCACACCACTGTGAGCTTCTAAACAAATGCTGAACTCGTGCTTGGCATTGCATTCATCCAGCCAGGGCTCCGGTTGTGGCCGGACTATCACACTCCTTTTATCCACTGATTAAGAATCACTGAATACCAGATTGTCAAGAGCTGGAAGAAGCAGTAAAGATCATCACATTTAATACTTCATTTTTTATAAAAGTAAGAAAACCAAAAAGAGAAAATAAGAAATAATAAGCTTAATGTTGGAAACATGACTGGTTAAGAATGCAAATTTTGAAATCAGAAGATCATGGATTCAAATGTAGGTTTGCAGGCTGGGCGCGGTGGCTCACGCCTGTAATCCTAGCACTCTGGGAGGCCGAGGTGGAAGGATTGTTTGAGCTCAGGAGTTTGAGACCAGCCTGAGCAAGAGCGAGACCCAGTCTCTACTAAAAAAATAGAAAGAAATTAATCAGACAACTAAAAACATATAGAAAAAATTAGCCGGGCATGGTGGTGCATGCCTGTAGTCCCAGCTACTCGGGAGGCTGAGGCAGTAGGATTGCTTGAGCCCAGGAGTTTGAGGTTGCTGTGAGCTAGGATGACGCCACGGCACTCTAGCCCAGGCAAAAGAGTGAGACTCTATCTCAAAAAAAAAAAAAAAAGAAACAAAATCACTGAGGAAATATTCAACCCAAAAGCTACCATGGTCTCTGGGATTCCTTTGGAGAGAACAACGAAGGAGTTGGCCACAGTAAGGTGCCTGAGAATCAAATCTGTAGACCTCGACCCGCATCCACTGAAGTAAAGGTATATGACATAAGAGTGAGAAATTCCCCGGGGTTCCAATTATAAGGTGGAAAAGGAAAGTTATTCCAATTTTCAGATCCATGGAGGCCATTCTGCTACTTACTAAGCTCAGCATTCACATTCTTTTTTTTTAAAATATAAACACAAGTAAACACCAATATGTATTTATTAAAATAATAAACATGCATTTTGTAATAAATAGAGATCAATATTTTACATAAATAAGAAACACATAATGTTGTGGGTTATCCCGACCACTAGATTACAAGGTCAGGAAAAGAGCGACGGTTTTAGTTTGATTTCCGCTGTAACAGCAGTGCCTCCTCGTCATTTAGACAGTCGATCAGCAAATTTTTCAGTGTTTACTTTGCTCCACGTACTATTTTGAGCCCCAGGAATCAGCAGTGAGCACAAAGCACCTACTCCGGAGAAGCTGACGTTCCTGGGGGTGGGGTGGGGGTCAAGACCAACACATTTTGGGATGAATGAATGAGAAACTGAACGCTCCCATCCTGCCAGCAGTAAGTTTGCAGGAGAGGGCTGACAAGGGCATATTTGAGTTTAGGATGAACACAAAGAAATCTCACATTTCTGTGAAAAACAATTGAAACGCATTCGAGTAGCAGCATCTTCAGAAGTGAGTGAGGCATAGAAGAACTCCAACAGACACGGGCTCAGAGGGGAAGACTCAGGCACTTAAATGTAACCATCTGCAGGTGACACCCGTTTCAGATGTTCCTGCAAGCTAAAGAGGTCCCTTTTCCCCGCCCATTCACATTCTTGAATAGAGGATTCTGCATGAAAATATAAGTTGTAGATATTTTTTTCTTGAGAATTAAATGCAAAATTCTCTATTTATCGTTCCTTTTTCCTAAGAATTTCTTTCTAAAACATATTTCCTTTTGTTAAGATATTCCCACGTTTAAGGCATTTCTTTCTTTAGCACTTACTATGTACGGACTGCTATTAATGTTTTACACATTTTAACTAATTTAATATTTACAGCAATATGATTTAAGCACGACTATTATTCTACTATTATTTTCCTTTTACACTCCGGGAGAATTTAGCCACAGGGATGTTAATGACTCATTTACATATTTCTAGAGCCTGACTTTGAACCAAACCGAGCCTGGTTGCAATGGCATTGGTGTTATCATTGTATGATACTGTCTTAGCTCCCTGTGTTCTTTGAATAATCCAAATATATGTGTCCCTTGTCATACTTTATATACATTTGAATTCTGTAAGGTTGATCATGATAATTATCCATTGTCTAAGTTTTATTCTACAGACCAATATCACTGATCAATGAAGATTCAAAAATCTTAATAAAATGTAGATACACTGAGTAATTTACCGTGACCACATTGTTTCTGTTCAGGATAGATCAACATTGAAGAGAATAATTATTTCATTTCCTGACAGTTGTACCCACCACATAAGTTGTTCAATATTGGGATGTGTCCTAAGCTACGGGATATTAAATATAATTAAATGATAAAATAGTTTGGGTAGATACTAAATTAGTTCTTATTAGAGAGCATATAATTTTCTGTTAATTATTTTAGAAAAAGATGCTTGAAATTCCATTTAATGTAGAATCCAGAAAAAGTATTAAAGTAGAACAATGGTATCCAAACTGGAAATTAGGGCCATGGAATCATGTGCATTTAATAATGTAAAGTGGAAGAGAGATGGAAATGACATTAGAGCACTTTTTTTATGCAAAGAAAATATTGCACAGTATATTTGTCTCAATAAATGCAGAGGTCCTTAATGTTTTTCTGCCATCTTCAACTTTCAGTGTGAAGTTAATTTTCCTTAAAATTTCTTTCTCTAAATTCAAGAGGGATAAACGCTAACCAATATCAAAGGCTACACATAGTTTTACTTACTCTTTTTTTTTGAGACAGAGTCTCACTTTCTTGCCTGGGGCGAGTGCCGTGGCGTCAGCCTAGCTCACAGCAACCTCAAACTCCTGGGCTCAAGCGATCCTACTGCCTCAGCCTCCCAAGTAGCTGGGACTACAGGCATG
>CAUYSK010001888.1:0-10490 GCA_963575035.1 Avahi laniger
AGAGACTGAGACTTCTAGTACATTAGTAAGGTTAGAAAATGATAAAATAATACTTTTAAATTTGTTGTTTATAAAGGCACAATGCACACTATATGGGTGATGAACACACTTAGAACTTTGACTCATATGGTACAAAAGCAATTTATGTAAACAAAACGTTTTTACCCCCGTAATATTCTGAAATAAATTTCCATTCACTGGTTTTGTGATTTGAATAGATTATCTGGAGAGCATGACCAAGCAGTCAACATCAGGAGCTCCTTTGATTTTTAAAAGGAAATGATAGGAAAACAGGATGGGGAAAGATCTGGAGTGATCACTCGCAGTTCAGAGGACAGGAAGGATGTGCTCAGTGCACAGGGGAGGCATATGAGAAACAATGAAGAACCCGAGACAGTGCCGGGACCTGAGTTGAGACTGTCAGTCACCTTGAGGCCGGGCTGAGCTAATGCTGTGGAGCACACCTGAGCTCAGCAGGAGCTGAGAGGAATTAGGATGGACACTGCCTCAGCTCTCTGAGACCATCAGCTCTGGGTTTATATGTTCTCCTTTTTTCTGCATTAGTTATGAATAAAATTAAATCTACACCGGCAAAAGGAACAAGCCGCTCAAAAAAGAGCAAGCAGAAAGAAGAGGGTTCTGCTACACCTGTCCCCTCCACAAGCAAGGGTCTCACATCTGAAGGAGCAGAGATGACTCCTGGACCTCAGGTAAGATTGAGAAAGAGCAGTGGGTTTCAAATCCCACAGAGGAAACTCTGCCAGGCTCTTCCTCTCAATCTCTATATTGGAGAGTTGTGTCATCAGGAGTTTCCCACCAAGTTTAAGATTCAGCAAGTTATCTAGTAATTGATCTTGTTCTTTGTACAAGGTAATCAGCTAAAAACTGTAGTAACTATAATGTAAATATATACAAACTAACTATATCATTGTCCCCAGTATAGAGGTGTAGTAATTTGAGAATGAGATAGAAAAATGATTTGCTCATGTTTATAAAACCTCAGTTTTCCTATTTCCAAGTCAGCACTTCCCTCAACAGAGGTAATTAGAAAAATGAAATGATTCGTATATCTTTCCCTGCTTCCTTTGTTTAAAGAAACCATATAAGTCCACCTCTTACAACTGGCCAGGGATGGACAGAACCCCATCGTGTTTCCATGAAACACATTGATAGATATAACAAGCCTGCTTCCCAGAATGAAAGGGTGATCTGCTTTATTTGACACTAAAGGGGAATAACAGGAAAATCAAACTATTTTCAGAAAAGAAAAAGCACAAGCAAAGGAAAAGGTGGGAGTGAAAGGAGTAAGGTTTTGGAGGAGCAGACTCAGCCGCCCTCTCCTGCAGAAGCCGGCGCATCCACAGCCGTGGGCCATCCCTCGCCTCCCCAGACCTCATCAGCTGCATCCGGCAATTCCTCCACTGAGGTACACTCTTCCAGGCCTCTTTTGCTTCAATGTCTTCTACTAAAAATACAGAAATCTTATATGATCTTGTACTTTAAAATAGCATCAATAATTAGCAAGTTAATCAAAGGTATATACTGAGAATTCACAACATTTTAAGCTTTCGCTTCCACAGGGATATTGACGAACCTGACATTGTCTCTGAGTGCAGAATGTTTTCTGTGCTGAGTTGTCTGGGGGAGGAATAGAGAGGTGTAGGGTCTATAAAAGCACAGGGGGTACAGCAGTTGGGTCACTGTCCACTGCTCCCGTGTCTTTCACACCTCTTCCCTTTGCTCACTAATCTGTTCAAATTTCTTTGGCCAACACCATTGCTCCTTTCCACTTCAAGATTTTCACAAACCATGTTACTTTCATCTGGAGAACTCTTACACAGGCAACCCTACTCTTCCTTTAAATCCCAACATTGATATCTTGTCCTCAGGAAATGCTCACTTAGACCACAGTGACCTTGGTGACTCCTTCATGGTGCTCTCTGTGGTAGAAACAGCTTTCTTTCTTTTCTACTATTTATGACAACTGAAATTAACAAGTGCTTACCAGGCTGGGCGCAGTGCCTCACGCCTGTAATCCTAGCACTCTGGGAAGAGGGAGGATTGCTCAAGGTCAGGAGTTCGAGATCAGCCTGAGCAAGAGCAAGGCCCCGTCTCTCTAAAAAAAAAGTGTTTACTTTTCCCACTTTCCTCTGAGTTCCAAGATTAGAGCTACTTTGTCAGTCTGTGGACCAGTGTATCCCAAAGCCTAGATCAGTGTCTGCCTCATACAAAGCTCTCAATAAATACATTTACATAAGGAAAAAGTGAAAACTAAGTCCTAAGATACAAACCAGGACAGCTAATGAAAGAAGAGTAAGGATCGTCTGACCCAAAGAGACGTGGTATATATTGTGAGCCCCGAAGATTGCAGTAACAAAAAAAAGCGATAGAATTTGGAGAGGAGCTTAGGAGCTCAGGAAAATATAGGCAGAAAGAATACCATATACCAAGATGCAGAAATGAAAGGAAGTGAACTACATACAATTTTTAATTATATATTTCTGATAATATTTACCACGTTGGTTGTCCTCGTACCAAATTTGGACAGGCCAGCCTTTGCTGTATGCATGCATCAGGAACAGTCTAATAACTAATTGAAACTCCAATGAGCTTTATTCCAAAAAAGAATGGTTTATATTTCTACGATACACAATGAAACGGATGTAGACTATGATGGGCCACAAGTGATGAACCCACACCATCAGCCACAAATGAAACACGCTCTATGTTTTTTCTGATAATAGATTTTTATCTTAACACAAGATTATTTCAGGAAAAAAGTCAAAATGCCAGCAGCCAGACATTCAAAGAGAAAATATTTAAATTTAAATTACCATAAATTACATCATTCATATTATGCTACATTTTTTCTATACTTTCTCAGGTTTTCTCTGGTGGAAGTACATACACGATTATTCCAAAAATGATATCATACAATAGATTGTTTCATCGTTTCTCTCTGAGTAGCTGTACAATTCCCTTCATGTATGCCCTGTATTCAAATGACTCCTTATAAGGTTGCATATTAGTGTAGTTATTAATATTCTCATGTATGAGTCTTTTGTTCCTGATTAACTTGCATTGGGGAAGGGACTTTCCTGTGTTAGGCTGAGCTGGTCTGTTCACGAGAAGTCACATCAATAAAGTCCAGTCATCCACAGGTGATCACTGTGTATGGTGTCCAGACCAGAGCACCCCCAGTCTGCTGGATTGTGGATGAGCCCCACCCTTGGCTCCCACAGTTCTTCTTAATGCCTAAACAACCCCTCCTCATGTAAAGTGTTCTGCTGAACATTTAGGAGACGAGGGTGTTATACAGAGAAGGTATTAAAGACAGATCACCCTGATCCCCAGTTTCTGACAGCAAGCTCCTCCTAAAGCCTAACATTGAGAAATGCTGCAGTGGCCGAAGTCGCAGTCTCCAGAGCGTCACCACCCTGAACCTACTGATGTCAGGGTATTAGGAAGGCTTCAGACCATGTGTGTTCCCACCTGCTGTAACAGTACTGAATGTTAGACAGGAATATGACTTACACTCTCAAAATTGCCCTGTCTACACTGGTGATAACTGAAAATTCTTCATGTCTTGGTATGCAGTGGGCACCATTTTCCATTTTCAGTGCTATTTAATTTTATTTATCTATTTTTATGCTCTCTGATTCTAACCTGGTAAGAGTAAGACTACAATTTATTAATTTATCTTTAAATTTCTTTAAAATTACTTCATGGCAAAGCTCTCAGAATCCACTGCTCTGATGTTCCTCTTATGCTTTACTTCTTAAGGATTATTCTTTCACAAGATGTTCTCCTGCTTTTCACACGTGCAGTCTCCCCTGTAACATCTTCTGGCTATAACACCAGTTCAGGATATGCTCTGCTGCCTTGTTCAGCAACCCTCCATCCTGGCTGCAACTCTAAACATCTGTAAATGTTGTTGGGCTCCAGGTTATGACTGAGATCACTGAATAGTGGTTCTGTATTCCCCACTCAAAAATTTTCCTTTGTTCTCCTGCGCTATTGTACACAGAACCCCAAACCACCGGCCAACTCTAGGGTAACCACCAGAGCAAATAATCTCCGAAATGACCCGATGGTAGTGATGGTGCTGAAGGCAGGAAAGCCATTTGAATATGAGTCACCAGAAAAAGAGATCAAAAAAATGTTTCATGCTACAGTGGCTACTGAGAAAAAGTTCTTCCATGTGAAGGTTTTAAATGGCAACTTGAGGAAAACATTCATCAGAAATAGAATCCTTATTATATCTAATTATTTGGAATATAAACATCACCTAGAAGTAAATGAAGCCTCTACGGTATCTGAAGCTGGTCGTGATGTAAAGATTGAGGTTCCAGACAACATCAAAGAAAGTGCAAAGAAAACCCTGAAGATTAATATTATTAAAGTGCAAGCTTCTGGAACTATTGTATATGGGTCATTTATGCTACATAAGGTAAGCCCTCAAAATTCTTTTGTTTCATTTCTCCACAAATACCTGAAATAAGAAGATTTTTGTGGTGCCCAATGCAGTTTTGCCTATTCACTGAACTTTAGAACCCAGGACTCACTCAAGGCTAATCATAAATGAGTAAAGTCTTTTCTCAGGATAAGACTAGGAATTAGGGAAGCTATTAATATTCTCCTTCCCTTGTTTTCCTTTCCATAATATTACCCTACACTTTTTAGGAAAATGTTCACTGATAAGACTCAAGAATTCATTAGCTCTGACTATGTATTATTCTAAGCCACAATGATCAAGGACAATGTAGGGTCTAGATCCATATACATATTGTACTACATTTATTTTTTATTATTATTTCAACTGTAGCAATAATCATTCTGTTTTCATTTTGGATGAAGTATTGCCCTTTGCACTTTGAGTTCTGGTTTTTACAGTCAGAACAAGTAATGAATCGCCTGATTATGCCAGGAAAACAAAGGCAGTCAACAGGATGATGTTCTTCTAACCAAATGAAACTCATTCATCAAAAAGGTTTTGAACAACTGAGAAGGATGAATTTAGGTGACACTTAGAAAGTCAGGTAATATAAACTCATCATTTAGATATGTCAGTTAAAAAAAAAAGAGCACGGAGTGGTTTTACTGATATGCCAGGGTCCAAATACATGACACTAGTTGTCATAGGATGTGCAAACCCAAGGAAACATCTATACCCTGCTATTGATTCATGTGATTTCTCATATGATCAACAGCTCACGACACCGTATATTTGTTTTCCAGCAAAACCCCCTATTTTCCCTGCATTATTCTCTACACACACTCTTAATGTGGACATTGTTATCAACACAATTCTAGAAATGAAGAGTAATAGCCTTGGTGAGCAAGAAAGTAGAAAGTTTAAGCTCAAGGACCTGAGCTCAGGAGGAAGAGAAAGACTCAGTAAACGGAAAAGGTAGAAAAAGTAATTAGGGTGTTACTAGAAGCTTGCTTTTTATTGCAGAACTCACAAACCCTACTTGCAGCACATGACCATCTTTGTACATAGGGGTAGAGGACAAAAAAGTATACCAAGGATTTCAGATTCCTCTGGATAAAGGTGCTTTGGGAATCATAGCTGTCCTAGAGATGAAAGCAGTAGAAATTAAGAGGATAACCCATTGTTCTAGAGCTGCCAGAGAAATGCCTAGGACATGTAAGACTTAAAAAGGCTCATAAGAAAGAGCTCATTGAGAAATCCTGCCCTAAGGCTTACATATGTCTGTACCTTACTAGCACTTGCTGTCCTACAGCTTGTTTTAAACTGTTACAAGGGTCTTTTTATTCTGTGTGGTAGTTTTTAGCTATGTTCTCAGGAATTAAATATTAATTTTCTGTTGCAGAAAACATTAAAGAAGAACTACACAATCTATGAAATTCAGGATAAAACAGGAAATATGGAAGTAGAGGGGAAAGGAAACTGTCATGATATTCCTTGTGAAGAAGGAGATAAACTTCAACTCTTCTGCTTTAAACTGAGAAAAAAGAACCAGACACCAAAACTGATTTCTGAAACACATAGTTTCATTCAGGTGAGAATTACTTTTCCAAAGAGGAAATGATTTGCTTTAAGTTTTATAAGAAACAGGTTTATGCTTTTTTACACATAGAGTCAAGTCAAAAGTATAAAAGAACAGATGATGCCTTGTACTCATATTTCAATGGAGAAACTTATTAGAATATATTAAGATAATAACATTCTTTATTGGCTTCAACAGGATTTGAAACCTGTGCTAAATGTTAAACTATTTGAAGATATTACGAGGGTTGGGTATAATTTCACACAGTGGTCAAAAGTGAGGGATTGGAAATAGGATGGACTTGGTCTACATCTGGCTGATTTGCTGCATGATATTGGGGAAGTAGCTTACATGTTCCTCATCAGATGCTTTGATAAATAATGAAATTATGGATGTGTATTTCTTATGTCAGTGCCTTGTCCATTATAAGAAATCTATATGCAGTAGGTATTATTGTTCTTAGCAAGATAAAGGTACATATCAGAAAGATTTCTAGGCATAGAAAATATAACATGTAAAAAAATCAAAATTGGAAAGCAGCTTGTGAGTTCTATACAACTGTGGGATATGTTGAAAGGTATGGGAAACTGATGGTAGAGAGAAAACGAGCAGCCTCTACCGAGTTGCCTTTTGTCTTCAAGCCAGAAATGGAGTGTTCATTGTAAAAAATAATAATAATAATAATAATTAGTAAGTACATATTGAAAATTTTATGAAGAAGAATGCTTAATCATTTTACATGTTAGCAAAAAATATTTTGGCAATTTTCTTCAGCAATACATTAGAGACTCTGACCAACATGGCAGCCTCCTCAACTACCCCACATGTACTAGTTGAAGACAGGCTACCTATATATAGAGATTTGCAATTTATAGTAGTTTTTCAGTTTCTTTATGCATTTGTTGGTGTTGAGAGGTCTAAGAATCCTATTTTCCCCTATGAATTCTACATATCTTATTTGAGGGTCAAAGGTAGCAGTCTCTGCTTTTTAGCCAACTTGGTTTAGGTGACCAGGAATGGAATTCATGCCTAGCCATTAACAGCTCAGACACATTTTTCTCTCTTACTTCAAAGACATAAGTGGACACCCCAGGAGAACATTCTGGGAAGGAACTTATTTCTCCTACATTCTGGCTTGGAAAGGAGCATGTGAAGTTTTCCTAAGTCCCATCTTTCTAAATAGGCAACATGACCACTTCTACAGCCATGGGAGTAATTTGTCTGTACCCAAAAAAACCCTCAGCTTACAAATTCCAATTGGGGTCCTATGTCTGCTACACTTAACCATCTCATGCATTCATTTCTCCTTTGATATACAGTACCTCCGCAGGAGGCCTAGAAAATGTCTGATCACTTCTTCTATAGTTCACTAGAAGAATGAGAAAGAAATCCTTGCTCGTATACATCATGAGTTATTCTGAAAATAGTGCTTATAATATGATTTCTTATGCTTTCTTTGAAAACCAAAAAGAGGATATTCTTATTTTTTACATCTTTTGTCATAACTTCCATAAAGCAAAGAGCACAGAATGGTTTGGAAAAAAAATGAAGATATTTCTGGTTTAAAATTACTATACAGCGAAATTAACAAGGTGTTATTTTTATCCCCATTCACCATAACTTTATCTGGGGTTTTCACAAAACAGTCAACATGAATCATGACACATGTGTGGACAGGGCAGACATACAAACCTTGCATAGACTGTGAAATAACAGTGACAATGATGATATTCCTGCTAATTGAGCATCTACTGGGTAAAGTTGACAGTGAAAGTTGTGTTTTTATGCATATTATTATTCTATTTATTCTTCAAAACACCCTATGAACAAAGTAGGAAGACCATGTTCCAATGAACAAAAAAGGCTTCTTTTTTGGACAGGTTAAATTTAAGTTTTCCATATGATATTATGAGTATCATATGATATGTAGAGATAACATTTGAAAGATAATTTTGACTGAGCCTTTGACTGAATTTCATAACTATAGACAGAGTTGTTAAAGTAGCAGCTGTGTCTAATATTATCTAAATAAAATAGTGATATAGATGTCACTCATTTAATGAGTTCTCAGAATGACTCAGCCCCTTCTAAGGGGTTTTCAATTACTACCGTAATCAATTCTTGTAAAAATCCAATTGTTTTAAGAATTAACTAATTTAACTAATTTAGTTATTTGTGATACACAACGATGAGGAGAGGGAATTTAATTGGAGGGCATAATTGGAGGGCAGTCAGCAGAGCTCTTATCAGACTTAAATAATCAAGGACGCACCTGAGCGAATCAGAACCTGCCTTCAGTAAGATGCATATACTACCACAGACAAGGGTGGTTGGATCTACATGGCAAAGTCCATGCACTCTGTCACACTGACACACACATTCATCTGGGATTCTTGGAACACTAACAAAGACTAATACTGGAATGCTAATGGCTCAAAACAAAAGTTGACATGTTCTGGCACACAGACATGCACATACTCTCAGATTTAAGAACTAAAGCTCTCAGCTTTAGTTCAGGAGGCCAACAGTCAAACATTCCAAACCTTTCTTGATAGCAGTGGCACCAGGAATTCCTTTGGTACTCTCTTCTCACTTTTCTGCCCAATAAGAACCTTCCCCTCATCTCTTGGCATTGGGTACACCAGCTCTTTCCTCTTTACTGTTGTTCCCTGATATCTCCTGCTCTTCCACTTGTGCTCATGCTGCGTCGTCCTGAGTATCTCATTTCATGGTCCCAACAAAGGGGAGGGGAGGCATGACTCACAGGACAAGAATTCATTAAAGTGGGTGGGTAGGAGTGAGAAAAGAGTTCTTTAGAAGAGAATGAGGAAGAGATGTGGCCCATGGAGCAGAGACAGTGTGAGGGAAGGGAGAAATGCATTGACCATTGGCCTTTTAACTGGTTTATCTTTATCTCTTTCGTCTTCAAGGTCAGCAAGGCCAGGAAAAGCAGGAAGCAAATACTCAATCCTGATTCAGATGCGGAAACTTCACTAGAGTCTTCCTAAAAACTTGGATTCCATTGATAATGATGTTTATGGAGATAAGATCGAAGTGCAAAAAAAAATATGTGTTTGTGTATCTATGTAGATATATATCTATATGATTGAAATATGAAAGTATATACACCACCTATTAATTCTAGGGAATAGGTTGTTAAGGGTGTTTTTTATCTTTTACCTTTTTATATTTTCTTAATGTCAATTTTTACATTTACAATTTTCATAATTTGAAAAAAAATAAACTTTATTTCTAAAAGAGTACTTTTAATCAATTTACAAAATCAAATAGTTTGTGGCTTGCCAATCAAGCTAGGGCACAAAGGCCTCAAACAATGTCTGGACTCTTACATTTGGTGTGATCTTCACAGGGTTGGCCCCTGGTCGAGAATGAACCAGCTGTGTCCTGCCCACAGAAACCAAGCTGAGGGGACAGGTAGGGGTGATACCCAGCCTGTGCTTCAATTGTCAAGCCCTGTGTCCTGGGGAGGGATTACTCTAGCCCAAAGCAAGGGATGTGTTTTCAGAATTGGTTCCTCCAGAGGGCATAAAGGGGTAATTTGTCAGCCAAATGGGGCATCTTCTGGTGATTTGCATGAAGATATTTGTATGTTAGAGGAATTTTCTGGCCCTCTCTGAAGTGAAATATCTGGTTTCATTTATTTCCTCAAATACCAACAGCTCCTCAGTAGCTCTCAAATTGTATTTTCTGATTCTCACCTTTCACATCGAGGAATCCATGAAAAAATTGTTTCAGGCAAACAGTTATTTAGGCAAACCAAAGAATAATTAATTTACTTTAGTGTAGAATGCATAAAGTAGAAATCAAAACTGAAGTTTACAATGTATTTATTGATCATATATTTGGTGCCTGGTATTTTGTAATTATTTTGGGTCACTTAATCTTCATATCACCTTTAGAAGGTTGATCATTTTCTCCTTTTTACTTGCCTTATATATGGGGGAAAAAAAGGGAACACAAAGGTAAATTTATTCTCCCATTGACACATAGATGGTCAATTATAGTCTCAATTTAGAATCCAAGCCTGGGGAGCAAGACAGAGGACCAGAGACACCACCAGCTGGAGCATTTTTGTAAGAAGGAGAAGTTTTAAATGAAAGAGAAAAATCAGACAGGCAAACATTGGTCAGATGAGGGCCTGAAACAAGGGTGCCTGAACCTACAGGAGACTTCATGGGAAGCGGTTGCAGAGTAGAACTGGAAGGAGAAAGGCATTGGCAGGAATTAAGCCCCAAAAGGCTTGGAGACCAGTAAGAAGGGTAGGTGGAGCAGTTAACATCCCCTTCCCTTGCATCTCAGACTGTTGCTGGGCTCCCGAGCTGCTGGAGAGACTTCTGCTAACTTGAACCCAGTGAAGGTGCTGCCAATGAGCAGAGAGCTTCTTGCAGACAGGGCACGAGGCCCCTAGCCCTGCCAGGATACCTACTGCTTCTCAGACCCAAGCCCAACATAATT